>BCGN01000002.1:1417051-1696528 GCA_001599295.1 Sporopachydermia quercuum | reverse complement strand
TGGCATTTCACATCTATCTATATTTCTATTTGTACCTTTTATATATATATACTATTTACTTCGCTGATTATTTACTCTCATTCTTCTCTTTCTAATTAATAAGAARARGAAGGAGAAGAAGGAAAAAGAGTAAGAATTCTRATACAATTCTTCAATTTTTCTTAAAATTCATTTTATTTTACTGAATGATGTATGATCAGACAGTAACACAATYCACATATCCGATGTAGTGTAACGGCTAGCACGGTCCGCTTTCACCGGGCAAACCGGGGTTCGACTCCCCGCATCGGAATGTATTTTTTACCATTTATTATCATTGAAATTGATGAAGTATGATATTTCCATTGATCTTCGACAGATTTAGAAAGTATTTGATTATAATAGTATTAGAAAGAATTACGAGTTTTAAGGTCATWGAAAGGCAACTAGTATGAAAATACTTTCACTGCGTTGGTCGTTCTTATTAGTAGGATACTTTTCATTTTRCTCTTCCTTAGCAGACTTTAAACATCGGATATTCATCAAAAGAAGAAAAATTATTCTTCAAGCTTATACCTAACATATTAGATACTTTCTATGTAGAATAATAGCCATATAGTAAACCTTTTGATATTTCTGACACCCATTGGAGTGTGAGGGTTGAGGTTCAATGAAGACGATGTGTATCATCAAAAGATCGGACTGAATCTCATAAATAGTTGGTAGTTCTAATTGTTCACCAAGAACAAAAGCAAATCTCGTTTTTCTCTCAAGCTRTTAAGGATAAATCATTTTCATTAGCTTGACTCCTTATCCAATAATTGTCTGATGATAGATGGGTCCAGTTATTTGGCCTCTCAGCACGTTCTCTACACGTGCAGTTATTGAAGTGATAGGAACAATTATTTAAGTTTGATGGGCATTTTACTATATCAAAAACTCAATTGACAATCTAAGTCAACAACCTAAAGTATCAAAAATCATTGCTAGAGAATCAAAGGCTCTATGGGCAGCTGGAAGTATCTTGACAAAATAAAAAATAAAAATATGAAATTTACAGCTATATAGCAGAAATCACAGTAAAGAGAGCAAATTCAATAGAGTTTTTTTGACTCACTTCTTCAGATATAGACAGGCATCATCAAATTTTTGCAATCATACTACGTCTCTGTACTGGTACTCGGTTAAGAATTTTGGAATTTAACCTGCAATGAAAAGATATCAACGCACTTTATAAAAGAAAATAATCTAGTTTCTATTTCTTTTTTAGTTTATTTGTAATGAGATATATACAAGTAGGTGACATAAGGAGTAAAACGCCAAACTTACGCAGACCCAGCTAAAACAAGACAAACGTGCCATTCTTCGCGTCAGGTCAATATCTTTTAGGTCTGAAGCAATATATATTATGCAGCTATTTTGACATGTGCTGGGATACCTCCAAAAGTAGAGGTAATCTGATAAACAAACTCCGCAAGTTGTTGGTAAGAGTGCAATGATGATGAAACGGTTCATTCAACAACAGCTGGAAAGCCTACKGGTGTGATATTAAGTTGACCAGCGAATTAGGAAGAAAGGTTTTTCAAGCGTCAACAAACAAACTGATTTCTATATATTTGTAAGTCTTGAATAATTCTGCAATAACCACCATCTTTCCACTGTTCATTCTCTAACTTGGGCATTCAATTCAACTCGTGGCTCATTGCTCATCAACTGCTATGCAATATAAGGTTAGGACGCTAAGCTTTACGACGTCTCTACATAATGTTAAAGCATGTGCCAATCAGATCAACCCCACAAAGTTGCCAATTACATTAGAAGTTAACGTAAAACTAATCATCATAAATGAATATCTTGCTATCAGAAAACATCAAATTAACACTTCAAACTATATAATCAACAATTGATCAATTTCCTTTAGCATAGTTCTAATTATCTGTTTGCTTTCCAGATGTTTACATTATCATTACCGTTAAAGAGTATCAAAGAGCTGGTACGAAATGGGATTGTCATTTCAACTCAAAATATAAACTTTAATATTAAGTTTAAGAACAGATTCTTGAATCGAGGTACAAAAAACGTGAATCGAAATGACAAAAACTACTCAAATATAAGACTCTTGACATCCCAGATCTTTTATTTTGCTTTCAAATATATATGCAGCTCTGGTTTGTCTCATGTTTTCAAAGGATCTTAGAACGCTGAACCATCAAATTGCATAACTTGAATGAACATTCAAACATTCTTTTCAAACTAAACACCTCAAGGGAATAAACCTATTTGACAAGAGTTCAACACTCGAAGCAAATTTTTGAAGTCTAGAAAAAACCCATCTGTCAAAAATGGATTCGCTACTCTCGATTTCGTGCATTGTCTCTCTATTTTCAGTGATTTTCGGATACTCATATCTCAAAACTCCCCGATTTAGAGACTATTTTCTTTTCTGTTATAATTGCTTCTTGAAACCATTCAGCAAGACAATTTCAGATCCTTCTAATCAACAGCAAGCTTTGGAAGCATTTTATAAAGGTCAAGCTGATATTTATGACAGCACCAGAAAGACTCTTTTGAAGGGAAGAGATATTGCAATGGTTTTAGGTGTCAAACATCTCAAGAAAACCAAGGATTTAGTCTGGGTCGATATTGGTGCTGGTACTGGTACTAATGTTGAGGAAATGATTAAAGCAATCCCAATTTCAGCATTCAAGTCCATTTACTTAGTAGATTTGTCCCCCTCATTATGTGAGGTTGCAAGAAAAAGATGTGAAGCTCATGGTTGGAAAAATGTTCACGTCATATGCGAAAACTGTAATGATTTTGAGCTGCCTAACGGACAAAAAGCTGATCTGATAACTTTCTCATATTCGTTATCTATGATTCCCACATATTACTCTACCATCGACAGAATGAGTAAGATCTTAGCTACTGATGGTGTCATCACTGTCATTGATTTCTATGTTCAATCCAGCTCAACAACAAATGGTAGAACTACTACCTTAGGTGGTGAGCTATCTAGACACGTTGGTTGGTTGCCTCGAACTTTCTGGAGATTATGGTTTGAGTTCGATAGAGTATTTYTGGATAGTTCAAGGAGAGATTATTTAGAATACAAATTCGGAACTATCAAGAGTTTAAACATGAGAAACAAGATTTTGGGAAACATTCCTTACTATATTTGGGTTGGTTGCATTAAAGATGATAACCCTGAAATTCTCCACCGTTTAAATGCTCTTGCAACTGAATCCCCTTACTTGGCTCCTCAAGCTAGTTCCACTGATATTTCATCCGTTCCTACAACTGCTTGCCGATCCAAAGGCTTTGACGCAGCAATTGTTAACAAAACCAGGAATTATCCTTATCCCACATTCTTCTATCAACAAGAAGTCTGGAGAGTATTCTACGATGACCAACTACCACAGTATCATCAATTTGCTAACCAGTACATATATGCATTTACCTGGGAGGATCCAAGAGTTGACATTGAGATTCTGAACTTRAAGCCCACCGACACTGTGTTAGCAATTACATCTGCTGGCGATAATATTCTCGCGTATGCCGCAATGAAGAATCCTCCCAGAAGAATCCATGGAGTAGATTTAAACCCACATCAAAACCATCTTCTTGAATTAAAACTTGCAGCTCTCCGCAAAGTTAATTATGGAGACTTTTGGAAGCTTTTCGGTGAAGGACATTACTCTGATTTTACAGAAACCTTGATTGAAAAATTATCACCACATTTATCATCACATGCTTTACAATTCTGGATGAAAGAGGGTAAGAAAACATTCGGCGAAAAGGGAAATGGTCTGTAYGATACTGGCTCCACTAGATGGGCAATTAGACTGGCCAGATGGGTGTTCAAAATTGCTGGTGTCGAGGATGCAGTTAGAAGATTGTGTGAATGTAAGACAATTGAAGAGCAGGTCAAAATCTGGAGAGAGGAAATAAGAGTTGCATTATTCCATCCGGTTGTTACCAAAATAATGATTGCAAATCCTGTTTTCTTATGGAAAGCCCTTGGTGTTCCAATTAATCAAACAACTATGATTGAAGGAACATTATTGGATTATGTTGTTGATACTCTAGATCCCGTCATTGAAAAAAGTCTTGTTTCTGAAGATAACTATTTCTATTATCTCTGTTTGAAAGGATTTTACTCGCCATCTAAYTGTCCAGATTACCTTACCAAGTCAGGTTTCAAAAGGTTAAGCCAAAAAAATGGACCACTTGATAGTATTAGACTTCATACAGATTATATTAATGATGTTTTAGAAAGGTTGGCTCCTCGTTCTATTACCTGTTGTGTTATTATGGATCACATGGATTGGTTCGAACCTTCCAAAGMGGATGCCAGGATAGAAGTTCAACATCATTGGAAGGCATTAGCACCAGGTGGAAGAGTAATGCTGCGGAGTGCTTCTCCCAGACCATGGTATCTCGATGTTTTCGAACAAGAGGGATTTATATGTAAGCCAGCTGCTGTAAGAATTCCTGGAGAATGTATTGACAGAATCAATATGTATGCTTCGACATGGATTTGTACCAAAGATCCTGAATCAAGTTTGAGAAGGTTAAGTGGTCTTGAGATTTAGAAAGGGCCAACGTCGTATAGATATAGAGGTAAGGTCAATTTTTTCTTTATGTATCTTTGCTAACTGTGTGCACTCATCATTACAGTACTAAACTCATAATCAAACAATCTTGTTCATAGAATCATATAGTATTAAAACTGTAGGATTCCTTCAAAAAGACGATAAAAGTTGAAACTCTCAAACAGCTCTCATCAAAATGGAAATTGTTGTCTTACTGACCCTATTTTTTGGAATTATTTMCCGCAAGGCTGTGAAATCGTCAGTGACATCAACATCATAAGACAAAATTCCAAGCACACTACAAATTACAATAGCACACCAATATTCATAAATACAACCGATAAACTTACTAACAGTCTATTGATTCAAAAGTTGTCAAGACATAGTTGACCAAGTGATGATCTGTTGAACTGAACTGCTTCATAAGCTAGCTTATTCTAAACCTACATTTCAGTTTCTTATTTCCTACATTCTCAAATAGTTATAAGTGATAAATATGGTCAACATATACTAATCGTTAGGTTTCTTTTCAAAGAGGAAGGYCATCATAATGAAGAAGAACTTCATAAAGACTTCTTTATATATTCTTTTCTTCCTTAGCCTTCTTATCGCATACTGTAACTTAATTGCTATATCGAAATAAAAAAGGCTCTCTCCCAACTTTACGCTCTAACCCTTTACCCAAAAAAAAGACCATACTTGAYCTTTACATGTGTTTTGAACGGGTACAAACTCAATTCAAGAAAGAAAGGATTTCTGTTTTACGTAATAAGTAGCGATGAATTAAGTTCCTCATTTGGCTCATTTGATGAAATTTTCATCCCATGCAATTGTCGGGAGTTAATAAAAGGTGAAAAATACATAGGAACATTATTAGCGCTTTATGTGAATGAATGTAACATGCACTGTTGAAAGGTACAGGTTTTCAAGCTCATTTCTTCTTTCTTCTTCCGTTAGTATTGATAGKTTTTCCTAAGAATTGTAGTTATATGTTAATATTTTGATACAATTAAAACATTGGATTATATAAATTGGGAATCACATTTTTATATCCTTACTTATATATACTAGTAATCATGGTTAAGTAAGTTAGGCTTATATTCGTCAAAGAATCACAGAAAAAAGGAGTTATTGAATGCTTGGAAAGAATTGGGYAATAATTTAAATTAGTAGTTTCTAACATGATATTTTACTGATAGATCTGTTCTTCTCCTAGGATCTGGTTTCGTTGCCAAGCCTACCGTGGATATTCTATCTGCTAATCCTGATATCAATGTCACTGTTGGTAAGTTTGATTGTTTTTGATTGTTCATCTATGTTTGATATTAAGTAGAGTATAATGCTTTGTTTGACAAAGAATTCTTATTAACAAGTCYGCCATAGCTTGTAGACATGTTGAGAAAGCTAAGGAATTAGCCGGTGAAGCTGCCAATGCAATTTCTTTAGATGTTGGTGATGCTGCTGCTCTTGACGCTGAAGTTGCTAAACATGATGTTGTAATCTCATTGATTCCTTATATTTATCATCATTTGGTTGTTAAGGCTGCTATCAATCACAAGGTTAACGTTGTCACTACTTCCTACATTTCTCCCGCTTTGAAGGAGTTGGAAGAAGATGTCAAGAAAGCTGGCATTGTTGTTATGAATGAAATCGGTCTTGACCCTGGTATCGATCATTTGTATGCTGTTAAGACTTTTGATGAAGTCCATAAAGCAGGCGGAAAGATTAAATCTTTCCTTTCATACTGTGGTGGTTTACCTGCTCCCGAGGATTCAGACAATCCATTGGGTTACAAGTTTTCTTGGTCTTCCAGAGGTGTTTTATTGGCTTTGAGAAACTCTGCTAGATACTGGAAGGACGGCAAGATTGAAGAAATTGCTTCTGAAGATCTTATGAAAGCCGCAAAGCCCTATTTTATTTACCCCGGTTACGCATTTGTTGCTTATCCCAACAGAGATTCCACAAACTATAAGGAACGTTACAACATTCCTGAAGCTGATACTGTCATCAGAGGTACTTTAAGATATCAAGGATTCCCTGAATTCATCAAGGTTTTAGTTGATATCGGATTCTTGAAGGAAGATGAGAAGGACTTCTTTTCTACTGCCATCCCATGGAAGGTTGCTTTGTCCAAACTTTTAGGAATTGAATCTACTGAAGAAAAGGATTTGATTGATGCTATTGTTTCAAAGACCGTTTTCGTTTCTGAAGAGGACAAGGCTAGAATCATCAACGGTTTGAGATGGTTAGGACTTTTCTCCGATAAACAAATTACTCCAAGAAAGAATSCTTTGGACACATTGTGTGCTACTTTAGAAGAACTCATGCAGTACGAAGAGGGTGAAAGAGATTTTGTTATGTTGCAACACAAGTTCGGTATCGAATGGGCTGACGGAACTACCGAAGTCCGCACTTCAACTCTTGCGGATTACGGTGAAGTTGGTGGATACTCTTCAATGGCTAAGTTGGTCGGTGTTCCTTGCGCTGTTGCTACTGAACAGGTTTTRAACGGTACCATCTCCACTCCTGGTCTTTTGGCTCCTATCTCCCCTGAGATTAACAATCCTTTGATCAAGGAACTCAAGGAAAAATACGGTATTTTCTTGAAGGAAAAGACTTTGTAGATTTTATGGTTATAACCTTATATTCATTAGATTTATATCATATCTTAAATTGTTTGTAGATTTTATTATTTATTCTGTTCGTAAAGATTATTCAACTCCATAGTATATACTAGCTGCAATAGAATGCACAGTCATGCTACATGTGTTCTTGGAAAATGATTGAGTCACATGTARTGTCTCACACATGTGTCATGTTTCTGATTATCTTTTTGTTATCAAGATAGCTGGGTACTTAATCAAACTATTAGATTGATGATATTGACATAACAACTAGAAGTAGTTCCCATAAAATTTAAGATCAACATCATCAGATAAGGTGGTACTCAGTATATATGAACTACTATAATGTCGTTTTTCCATAAAATAAAATCGTCAGTTGCTTCGATACCAACTCAATTAAGAGGAGAATCTGACGGTGATACACCAGAGGAAACTGTTATCCACAAGGCATTACTAAAATATTATACCGAAGAAGGGCAGGTACCTCAGTGGTTAGGAGTAACTACGACGGAAACTGTTCACAAGTCAGGGAGACATAGTATCTCTTCTGCAGGTGGTCCAGTTTCGTCATCTGCCCATAGAGCATTGAGTAGAGGATCTTCAGCACTACGAGGCATTTACGAAACGCATAATCGACATGAAAGTTCAAATAATTTAGACACAGTACAAAAGAACCCTCGGCTTGCAATGCGACAGAATTATCAAAGTGCCCCAGCTATGTCTGTTCAGAACGGTGGAGGCACACCTAACTATGGTACTGGACAAAGTGTGAATATAAGAGACAGATTGAGATCAACACACAGCCGAGCGGCCTTAGATACAACATCAGTACCTCAAGAGAAGGAAGAGGATTCATATTTTTCCAGTTCCAGGAGTAGCTGGGGGAGGCAACGAAAATGGTGATCACTTTCGAATGAATGATAAGTTGCATGGAAATTGATAAGGGAAAGTAGACTAGTATGTTTAATCTGTAGATCACAATTCAAGATATTACACAGCACAGGGCCTCAAAGTACAAGCCTGAACACTCAAAAGTAATACATGTCATTTCGGTTATGTACTAAACATTCAAAAGATTAATTGGAGTTTGTCTACTTAGTATTATTTTATGGAAGATTTTATCACGCCCAAGCTTTCCTAATTTCAAATGTCCAAGGAAACTGTAAGTGTGTTATTTTGTCGTCATCAATGAATTTTGACACTGCATTGTAGGTACCTCTCACTAATAGACCAGATGGGGCTTCTTCTTCAGGCACTATAACATGTTAGTATCCATACATAGTTTATTCAATAATCACTCTTCATCAAAATATGCTTACAAGTTGCCTCGTAGTAAGGYTTTTCCGTAGTGTTTGGAGCATAGCTTCCTAATGGTTCTTCTTGTTTATCGACTCTTATACCACTTCGTTTCACCGCTTGTAAATATCTCAATCCAGTAATAATCTCATGTTGAACCCGAAACCTGATCCGAATTCTATAAACCGCACTCTCTTTAATGATAATTGGTTTCGATTTAAGTTCATCTAACTGCTGACGTGAGTCTAAATTGAAAATCATAGGATCTCGTCCTTCGATGACTAAAGCTAATTCTTGGATAACAACTTTCCTATTATCACCAGGAGCTACTGGTAGTAGATTTCCTTGATCTGTAAGACCCAATGAGGCTTTCCACCTAGATAATGCTTCATCATCTGCGTCCAACTTGGAATATTCTTCCAAGGTCTTTTTACTGTTCACAACATACCCTGTGGTATCCTCGGGGATCAGATCATCTTCTCTATCGGCCATTTCTTTTAGATTTTACTATRTTAACAGTTTCTTATCGTCTAAGAACAGGAAAGCAAATGTTATCAATGAGATTTCAATCAAAACTGCACAGCAAAATCTGATATCACAACTATAAATTACGTTTTGTATAATCCTTTCAATCAAGAAATCTCAAACCTCTTCTTATTTGCGTCCTATATATTTCTTGATACTAGTAAACGTTCTCTGTATTGAAACAGCAAATACTTAAACCCAATTCGTAAATTTATAACTTTTGGAATCGATCGATGGATCCTTCAACTCACGTCACGTGAATTGTGTTGAATGTCGTTTCACATGATACACTGCTTGACAAGGGGACGTGTTATGAGACAAATAATACCAAACTTAATACAGGTATGCCATGCCAATAGTATGTATTGGGACAGACGATTATGGTTATTTTCACTTTTGATTGAATAAGGAAACAATTTAAAGTATAAAAAAAGGTTATCTACGAGAAATGAGAAAGCTGTCGAAAATGTTCTTAAGTACTTAGACCTGAATTCTTTTGAATAGAGTCAATATTYGTAAAATATTTGATTGCTGATGGGTTTTGCTACTGAATTGATTTAGAAGAGGGGTAGCATAATAACACTGAATCAAAACTGGTAAATCAAAAGCTATACACCATTCTTCTTTTGTCGGTAGAGGAAACACAGAAGAAGTACAACCTGAAATAGTCCGGTGACACCTTTGAGATACAACACAATACTTTATGAGATAGAATATTCTCTTCAAAGCAAAAATACAATAAACAAATAATTCCACTAAATATGATATATACTCTACCTGATCCCTCAGAGATCGCAACATTATCTTTAGAAGAGAAAGAGACTTTATTAACTCATTTGTTTGAGAAATGCACAACCCTGAACAGTCTGCTGATCCCTAATGTGTTGAACAGTTCATACACTACTTACACGGAGCTTATTGAAGCTTCYCGATCATTTTTATTAAATTATCTTAACAATCAAGTATCAAATCCTCCTGTGGATGAAAAGATTGCCAAAATCATAGCTGCACATCCGAGACTAGGAGCGAAAAAGGTCGAGAGCTCTCACTCTCAAGCTGAACAAGCTAGTCTACAAAAAGCAACACAGGAAGAAGCAAAAAAACTGAAAGATTTAAACGATCTCTATGAAAAAAAATTTCCTGGATTGAGATATGTTGTATTCGTAAACGGAAGATCTAGAGAAACCATCATGGAAAACATGAAAGTTAGAATCGCACGCGGTGATATAAATGAAGAAAGAAGAGAAGCTTTCGATGTAAGTATTTACAATTGGTAGAAAGTAACTGGATAGTATCCACTTGATTTATTCTAACATTGTCCGTCTTCTAGGCTATGTGTGATATTGCGAAAGATAGGGCGCAGAAGTTGACCAGCAAGCTGTGACTTATTCGACATAAGAATATTTTCAAATCAACTTGTTMTGTATAGCAGAACTAATGATTGAAGCTGTCCTAGCAGCCTTTGCAAAATCTGAGGAYGTTTCAAATAAAGAATCTTCTAGTTTACTCTTATTTTCGACGTAGAAAACTTCATCTTTAATAGAGTCCAATCTCATATTTAACTCTAATGTCTCCACCAACAGTTTTATCTCYTGTCGTAAATCTTGACTTTCTAATCCCAATGTTTCAGCAAGATCAGTGATTTTTGCCCTATACACCACTGATAAGAACTGTAGTATCATTCTATCTCTAATTAATCTTTCTAAGTGTTTCAAATTAGGACCAAGTATTAAATCTATCGAAAACCTAGTTTCGAATTTTTCGAGAATCCCTATAACATCGCGATACTTGGAGTCTCGGTAAACAAAGAGAAGTCGAACAATATCTGGATCCACATTTTCTGTTAGATCATAAAACCTGTCATGCTCAATGAAAGCACCGATAGCATGGGAATCAAAGGTCGCCAGTATAGCCATAATGATGTATATCACTACATCCGTCCCCGTAAAAATCATATCAGTTATTTCAGGACCGCTTATYGTATTTATCAGATGTGTTATAGGTGGCTTCAATGTTACATTTTCAGGTGCCTCTGTGTTGAATAAAGCAATGAACTTAACGGCAGCTTCGTAAAAACTTCCTTTTGCGAATAGGCTGACAATTTGCATTGACTTCAGACTCCATATAGTTTCTAGCTCTTCAAGGTTGAAACTAGACTTGATTAATGGAGAGTGAAAATATTCATCATTATCTTTGTAGGAATCGGCTAGTAAATTATCTAGCTTGGCTATGTGACTAACTGCATCATTATAGCTTTTATCTATTAGCGCTACATTGGCCATTTGAATTGTTCTTCGAAATATATCATGTAAACTATCCAATGACGCCGATTGAGACGTTATATTCCTCATTGCCCTTAAAAAATCACCTTGATATAAACACTCCATAGTAGTACTTGGTTTTCTATCTTTAAGATACTCTTGTTCATTTGGAGTATCTACGAACTTAGGCAAAAGATAAGAGCTCACATGATTGTCAGAAATGTATTCCAAAGCAATCACTTGACAAAGTGGTGTAAACTCAGAGTCAAGATCAATAATATAAGAGATTCTCTCRACGAGATTGGGGCCTGAATAGTTTCGCAGGTACTTCCGTAAGTCTTCTTCAGTGACTGGAAAATAATCGCTTTGTTAGTTTCTTAYCTGGATTATAGTTTTATGAGCATTCTAACTCGTGTTGATGGCCTGTATGAACTTACACGACATAGTAATAAATAAAACTAGAAGTCTTCCACTAATTGATGGAGAAATTGAAAAATATATAATCTGATACTCTTCTTGGATTTTATTAGGTCCTTCGAATATGCTATGAATATAGATTATAAAATAGTGATGATGATATTGGTTTGGTGCGAGAAGGTTTAGTATGATGTGCTTAAATAAATACCCATACTCAGTATGCCTAGTCAAAAATTACGCATGAAATAGTAAATGGATGGTAGTCCATCTATATACTCTGAATAAATATTTCGTTAGAAATTCTGATAATTTGAGATAATGTTAAGGAAAAATAAATGATAACAAGTTTTTTTCCTATACGTTAGTTTAATCTTTTGTTGTGGCATTGAATTACAAGAACAAAGAGATCGAAAAGAGAAGTCCCACTTATTTTTCTTTCCTTCAAAACAAAGACACCCAACCCAGTATATTAGTAAATAGTACTTCGATGATAGCTTACATGCKAATAACGATAAAACTGAAAAAAGTTATAGATGGTCATTTAATAAACAATCAAATATGAAGTTAATCCAATCTACTTAAAGATAGAATTAGACTGTATTAGTAAAATCCGAACAAGATCTAAGCAGATCTAGCTACTATACAAAGTGTCATGAAAACAAAAATAAATCAAATAACAATGTTTATGATAAATGAGATGTGGAAATCTGAGAAAATAGTAAAACATTTATAAATAAATATGAAAAATATGTTTCTTAGTCGGATACTGGTGAAAAGCCTTGATAATGATGAAGAATGATACATGGTACATGATTAAATAATAAAGGAAGCTAAGATAAGATATCAAGCCGATCCGATGGTAAAAACTAGTTTCTCCTAAGTCTTGAACTCGTTTACAAGAAATAATCAGGAGTTTTTCTTGTGACAGTAGGCTCACCAGGTCTAACAGATGGATCATACTGCAAAAATTGTCGTTTATGAGTTTCGTCAACCTCCATAATAGCGGCTTGATTGCCACATCTGTAGCAATAATTAGGTGCTGAAAAAATAGTAACCACTAGGTCAGGATGGGACCAGGAATAACCCTCCATCACCAACTGGTGTGCTCTTGCTACTAGGGACAAATTATTAGTATGATTGAACTGCTCTGATATATCTTGACCAAAAGTGAAACCAGCACCTCTTAACGAAATTCCCCAACCACTCCGATCATCAGGATCAGACCAAAGTAAATCACACATTGGCCCTTCATGTGGAACTTCTTGAAATCTGTTCAAATCTCTAACTTGATCGATGTTTTCAATCATAGGTGATAAACCGCCATGAAGACAGAAGATACGATCATCCACAAGAGCTGTGATAGGGAAATAGTCGAATAAGTCAGTGAACATTTTCCAAACATTGGCAGTTCCGTACTTTCTCAAACATTCATCATAGAAACCATATACTTGAGTGATTTGACGAGATTCGTGATTACCTCTTAAAATAGTGATTCTGTTGGGATAACGCACTTTCATAGCAACTAGGTATGAAACTGTTTCAACTGAATAATAACCTCGATCTACGTAATCGCCCATGAACAAATAATTGGTGTCTGGACAAGGACCACCAATCTTAAATAACTCCATTAAATCATGGAATTGACCATGAACATCACCACAAATTGTCACTGGAACGTGAACTGGTTGGACATTCTGTTCAAATTGCAGAACATCAACTGCCATCTTACAAAGAGAGGACACTTGAGTTTCATCCAATGGTTGACATTTGCTTAATTGTTCAATCCATGCATCTAATTGATTTATAGCTTGTGATGATAAATCTGGTGGTCCACTTGCTTCTTGTTGATTTTGAAATGATTGATCAAAGGAGTAGTTATTGGAAGACTCAAGATATCCTGGATCATCAAGACCAGGATCATCAACGTCCAGAGCATCTTCCATCTGAATATCTTGATCAACTTCCATTGTAACCAGATAACTTAATGCTCAATATGCTTATATTAATGACTTGTTGAAGTTTTCATAAATCAATCTTAAATTTTCTTATGCTTTCTTTGCTGATGCCCCTTCTAGCTACAACTAACAATAACACTAGTGTCAACAAAACGCACAGACTTCGTTAGTCGATGTTGAGGATTCTTCTCTACTTTGTACGTGATTTAACTGTGAACAATTAATTTTGTCCTATAATTAATACCCCTAAGATTTTGAATAAATATTCTGATAATCAATTGATCCTTTCCCAATCTGTGATATAAGTGCTAGCATCAAACAAGTACAGGATTCATCCATCTTTCTGTGGCCTTTCTTTCTTGGGTTGTAAACTTTTCTTGGTTTACTATGTCTTTGTGTCACAGGACCTTTTCTGACACTAAGTTTCACATGTCCTAGGATGAAATATCAAGCAATTACATAATGATGCATTAAGTCAGAAGGGGTCAAGGAAGCATACTCCTAGATTTCGATTTTGTTCTTGAAGGCACAACTGACTTACTCAGCTGTAGATAAAAGTTTTGCAATGTATATCAAACTGATTACCAAGTAGAAGAAAAAAAAGTGTTCTAAAAGGGTTTGAAAGTGAATGATAGTACTTCTATGATTCTTAGCTCACAGTACCATTCTTTTCACCGTGACATGTCATTATACAAGTTTTCTRTCCTAAAATAATAGTCAGACCCTTGAGGTCCCTTCAAGAACCAAATTCCAACTCCAAGTTTTTGAGTGCATGCGCGTGCATGCATATTGATACATTGTTTTGCATATTTGTGGTTATATCGCTGATACATTTATACCTTCCTCTTTCATAAKGAATAGTGTAAAGTAGTAGTTTAGAGTGTTTCTGTTTAGAGAACCAGATATAATCCATATTCTTGTTACAAATACCTCCTAACAAGCTTGCAATTAGATGGTCTGRATTAAAGCTGATTAAGATAGTTGGATTTTGCTAACTTTGATCCTATCTAAACTATTCAGCTTCGTTTTCCAAGCACTGAAATTTCTACTCGTATATGCATCAGAAAATAGTATTCTGATTTCAGAAGTCTTAAGCTCCTTTAACTTATTACAGAAACCGAGTCCAATGCTTTCTATGGGGAAGTAAAATAAAATTTCCAAAGGGCAGTGGAAAGCTATTCTATTTATGGAACCGAAACAATGTCTATAGTTATTACCCCAGAATTCACTGAAGGTATGCACTACCGCCAGATAAGGCTGAAAGCTTAGAATACTATGAACTAACACGAGTTATCAATTCTTGCCGAAGACAATGGTAGTTCACTTGAGCTTGTAATACCCAAACATTTCATTTTTCCCAAGACCCCTCCGTTTCCAGTATACACTAATAGTGTTGGAAACACAGGATCTGAAAGACAAAGCGATGATCTGTATCAGAGTAATTCAACCGGTGATAACAATGCAGTCGTGAGACAAATGGACTATCGATTCAGACAATGGAGGCCTCCTTCGCAACCTACAGCTTATGATTATACAACGGGAGACCATCCTTTCTACAGAATGTCATCTACAAACGAACCATCTGAAAACAACAAATCTATTTGGTCTTTTTTTAGACAAACTATTCCTCCCCAAACAAGAGGTAATACAGAAGTGAATTCTGCTTATACACCCACAAGCTCCTTATTTGCTTCACCTGAGTGTATCAAGACCTTTCAAAAGTTATAGAAAGATATTGTACTTATTTARTACCCCGTAATCTACTAACGTTCTATCAAATTATAGTATTGTCATACTCGCAAATAGCATCTGCTATTCAATCGGTGGATGAAGGAGGATCCGACCTTGAAGGACCCTCAAATCATATTGTTGAACTATCAACTCATGAGTCTGTTATCAATACTCAACGAAATTTCGCATCTGTAATAATCGATGCCGAACCACCTGTAATGCGACCCCCTTCTTACAGCTCTGTACAACGCTCCCCTAGAGTTGCAATRGAGAATTCAGAAGCAGTAAAACATGATTTATGGAAATCGGTATGGAATTGGATTACAAAAGCAAGTAGATGCGAGTTTTAGCTACGTAGTACAAATCAAACTATTGAAATTAACGCTATTTTTAAGTAATATAATAAAACTACTTCATGTGAAGTGTCATGGAACGCAAGAAAAATACCACCAAAAACCAGTCAAAGTTTGGAAACAAAATAAAACAAAATACAACTGGTCAACGATTCAAAAGCATTAAATTTCACCTCTAATCACTGGCTTCAGCAAACTTTTCTTGCATATCTGATAGCAACTTTTCAAACTCTTTTTCTCCGGCTTCTTGTCCCAAGCTTGGCTCAAAGAACTTAGCACTAGAAACAGCATGCTTAACATCAGAAGTAGCTTCAGCCAATTTAGCCCAAGGAATACCACCGGCRGCAGACTTTTGGGCTTCTTCATAGTAACCCACAAATGCTTTCATCATAGCATAGGTCTTCCAAATTGGACAGAATGCATCATATGTAGAATAACCATTTTGTTGCAAGAAGTCTTCTTTGATGAGATTGGAAACATCTAGCGTAATTTTATCAGAGTCAGACAAAGCAGATTTACCAACCAATTGAACAACTTGTTCCAACTCTTCAGCATTAGAAAGGATTTCCCTGATCTTATCTCTAAGTGATGGGAATTCAGGGAAGTTTTGATCATAATACTTATTCAACACATTTGTATACTTTGAATAAGAAACAGATGTATTGATCGAAGGAAAGTGCTTACGTTGGGCAAGCTTTTTATCCAAACCCCAAAATACTTGTGTAATACCCAGCGTAGATGTTGTAACAGGATCGGAGAAATCACCACCAGCAGGAGAGACAGCTGCAACAATAGAAACTGAGCCAATTCTGCTTGGATTACCTAAAGCAACAGCTTTACCAGCTCTTTCATAGAAAGAGGCTAATTTGGCACCTAGATAGGCAGGGAAACCTTGATCAGCAGGCATTTCACCTAAACGACCTGAAATTTCACGTAAAGCTTCAGCCCAACGAGATGATGAATCAGCAATCATGGAGACATCCTTACCTTGATCACGGAAATATTCTGCCAATGTAATACCAGTGTAAATAGAAGCTTCACGAGCTGCTACAGGCATATTAGAAGTATTGGCCACAAGAGTAGTTCGCTTCATGATAGGCTCTTTACGTCCCTCAAACTCAGTATATAACTCGGGGAATTCCATAAGTACTTCAGCCATCTCATTTCCTCTTTCRCCACAACCTACATAAATGATAACATCGGARTTAGAGTACTTTGACAATGATTGTGAGATAACAGTCTTACCGCAACCAAAGGCACCAGGAATACAAGTGGTACCTCCTTGAACACATGGGAATAAAGAATCCAGAACTCTTTGACCAGTAAGTAAGGGATAATCTGCAGAGAGTTTTTCTGTCACAGGTCTAGGCACTCTGACAGGCCAGGTATGCATCATAGAATAAGAATAKGTCTTGCCACCAAATTCAATCTCCAAAATCTTTTCATCGACTGAGTAAGAGCCAGCTTCAGCAATGCTCGTGATAGTACCTCTGGCTCTAGGAGGAAGCAAGATCTTATGGTCAGATACAAGAGAGTTTTCAAAAATAGAACCATATATATCACCGCCTGTGATATGATCACCAACTTTAAGTGCTCCCGGCTTGAAATCGTACTTAACGGTTCTAGATAATGAAGGAGTATCGATACCTCTGGGGATGTAAATAGAGTTTGATAGCTCTTTGATGGCCTTCAGAGGTCTTTGAATTCCGTCATAAATAGTTTCCATTAAACCAGGACCTAGTTCTACAGATAATGGCTTTCCGGTTCGTAAAACAGGATCACCAACAGTAACACCAGCTGTTTCTTCGTAAACTTGAATTGTTGCTTTATCTCCATCAATTCTAATAACTTCACCTACAAGATGATCATGTCCTACCTTTACCAACTCGTACATAGCACATCCGATCATGTGTTCGGCTACCACGACAGGACCTGAGACTGAGTAGATATACCCATATTCACTTTCAGCAGCATCCAAAGAAAGATTCTTCAGCTCTTTACGAGCGTTTTCTAACCCTCCAGCCTAGTATGTGTTAGAATCAATCATTGAGCKTAATATTTGCTTAAAATATGCAGGCAATCACATTTGAATCTTATATTTAAGGATGAACAGAGAGATAAGATTATCAGTTGATTATTATATGATGATTTTTAAGCTGAATGCAGTAGAATCAAATGTTCTATTAACAAATTCTGTATTTGCTGACCATCAATATCTCCTGTACAGCCATTGACAATTAACAAACTTACCATGTTGAAAGTCTTACAAACTCAACTTTGTTCCTTTCAATTTCAATATGTACGCGTATACACCAACAATTAGAAATCAAAAATATCAGTCAATTGAAAAATTCTCCTGATGGATTATTTTACTTCAATCGCAATAATTCGCTAATGGCAAAGATGATGAAGAGAAGGAGACCATTGTTATTTATGAATGTTTATGTGCTTTGGTTTACGAAAGGAAAGATAAGTGTGGCTGCAAGTCAAATGGGAAGAGGTGTAGGCTGGTAGGGGTTGTACATGAACCATGCATATGAACGCATGAAGATATTTGACAGATTGCACCTGCATATAACAGCAGGAACATAATACAATAGAACCYAGAGAACGGTGAACATAGGCGACGCGCTACTTCTGCTTTTGTTGATATGTTATACAATAGTAAGTGTATTTATATATTGATTTTAAAWTTTCYTCTTTTTTTTCCTCTCTTTTTCTTGGTATGAACCATATTTATTATGTCAACGTATAATGTAATGCGTCATTAATGCAGCAATTGTAGTTTAGAACTGATGCATCCATTGCAACCAAACCTTAAGTATCACTCAATGGCCTCAAATGATCATATAATCAATAATTTACTTCAAGCCAACCTGGTGATTATTGGTACGCATTATAAACATGATTTGTCGAGCTTTGATCCAGGCATAATCCAATGCCTTTCGCAATGGATCGTTTCAAATGAAGAACCGTAAAACTAGATGGAACTACATAACCCAATGGATTCCTACTCTTTGACTCTACACCAGGAGACATACAAATAAAGTCAGACTTTATTCAGATAAAAAAGACTATAGATAAGCTGGTCAAAGCTAGAAACAAGACATATAACAAAACAAGATACAATAATTATATCATGTTATCGATCTTCGATGCCCATGAACATCCCCCTTYGTAATTGATTTCTTCACAACTTCTGGATTCACTTTGGTAACAATTCTTGTTGAATTATTACACGAGCTGATTGGAATTGCCGGTGGCTTTCATAAGCTTGGTACAAGTTGCTTATTTGCTACAATATTTGTTAGTGACCATTCCTTGATATACTTCAGCAAAACTTCAAATAAACTTACCTTCTAGCTCTCACCTTCCGTCTCTTTCTCTTAAGTCTTCTAACTCTCTTCTTTCTCCACTTGGCACGCATTCTATATATATGTYAGTACATATGTAACTGCAAATAATTGCAATGTTCGATTGATAACAACTTACTTGCAGGATTAATAACAATGATAATATGCAAAAAGCACGATAGTTGAAACAAATTCTTTGAATAGGTGTACTCTTTAGCTAGACAGAAGAAGAACAGTTCAGGAGAAAGTAGAGGGAAGAAGTAGTAGGTGGAGTAAGACTGGGACGTATCATTCACAGCTATTGTGCATGGAAATAGATTGTAGAGTCACTCGCCGATGAGTGACACAATTCATTTGGTACACCAAACAAGCTTCTAAGAAATTTCCTATAATGGAAATACCTACTTGAACGACAGAAGCGAATGGATTCATTCTACAATGTCAGGGTCTACATAGAATTATAGTCCCTTAAGTTGCCTTTCTAACGGAGTCTTTCCACTATGTCCTCACTTTTTAAGTTAAWAGTCCCTTTTTTAAGTTGTAGCCGTCAGAGGGTTTATGAAGGGTCGCCCAGGTTTCAGCAATTACAGCTGTGACGTTTATAGACCTATTAGGGAGCACGTGACATCAGGGCTAATCCATTTTACTCTTCCTGAAAGCTTCGAGAAAAGCAAATTTTCTTTGTATCACCGTCTTATTACATTATTGTATGCTGTGTTATATACTCTTTGGTAAGAACTTTTTTAATTCAAGAGAAAATGATCCAAATAATATGTTTTACTCAATACATCGGTCTCTACGTCATTCCATACATCAAACTTGCTTTGTTTGTAATTTAGAACAGGCACTAGTTTTCTTGGCTTCTTTCTACCTTTCAATTCAATGATGTAACATAGTAATACTGCATATGTAATGTTGGAATGTTTGACTGACCTACTTATAATATAGATGAAAAATGGATTTGTAATGCTCCCTATTCATCAACTGTGGTAATCTACTGGGTAATTGTCCAAAAGGTGTACGTTCATTTTYAATAGGATGCGATGCCTTCATAAATGAAGAATATTCGGTGTCCACCCAGAAGATTTATTGTCCTGCTGGAATAATAACTGTGGAAATTACGATGGAAGTGGACAAACATTGAGTTCTTGGATTTCCTGAAATTTGAGAGAAACATTCGCTTTCCCTTAAATAAAGGTTTACAGTTAGTACCGGCCAGTACTTTCATTTTACAACTAAAACTATWTCATTTTATTGAAATTATAATTGAGGTAATTAAGATGAAAAGAATAAAATAAAATAGAATAAGCAGTMAATAAACACCTAGAATGTGAGCCAGGATGCTTTTAGTGGTGTCCATTAGCGCAATTCGTAAACAACTAAGGGAAATCTGGTTAACCTAATTTTTCAAACCCTCTAAAAATAACATTCAGCAGGAGTTGGTTTCATGACAGTAAATTTGATAATAACCCCGAGCAACCAGTTCAATCAAATTCAAATATATATTACAGTCTCAACAATATTCGGCTACCTTGTCCTCATCACGTTAAGATTAAGGTGTGATTTGTGATTTCTCATCTTTTGAACAATAAGAAGCTTGAAACATTCCAAATGGAATAATCAAGRAAATCGAATAAAATCGAATATCCATTAATACCTTGAAGATGAGATGATTAGAACTATTTTTAGCAATTCGACAAATAATTAATTTTAGTTTGGTTCATCTCACTTATGAAACCTTAAGCTAATCYTAATGTAAATTGGAATGGCATTTTTGGAATTGAGTTATTCCTGRACGCGTAAAAATTCATTTCCCCAAGTAGTACCTACCGAATCAGGTACTGTAATTMATTTAACTTTGCTGTTCATTCAGCTTTCTGCATATAGTGTGCATGAGGTTAGCATTCTCCCAATSAAATATTATGAGATGTATCCATTTTGAGGTGGAAACTTGCACAAGGCAAGGGTTTGCCCCAATGATACAATTTATGCTTTACCAAATGAATCGCGTTTCAGTTTCCAATTACAACGGTAAATTGGATTTAACGCTTTATTAGGAAATCACTMATTAATATCCTCATACTAACCAAACTATCAACACAGTCAAGCGTATACGCAACAAGAATCATTTGAAATATAGGAGATTGTTCTCAAAAGTTGAAATATCATTTACAATGAATCAGATAAACTATTATAATACYAGCATTATTCAATTTGCTATGTACTAACTATGTTGGAGTCTCAGAAATTGACCAAAGAAAAATAATTTTTTTATTGTCGGTTGAGCTTGGTGTCCGTAGTCAGTATCAGGTTATTGCCGATGGACAATCAGGTTTTCATATAAATCATTAAATTTTCACAAAGCAGCCATTAGAGCGTTAGAATTTTGTAACATTGAACAAATCTTATCGGTCATTTACAGACAATCATTATACGTAACCATATCGAAAATTTGCATGATGGTATTATTAGAACTGTAGAACAAAAAGTGTTGCTCAAATCGATCAACTCGAAGTTTAGATTTTCTAAGATAGGCGAAGAATGACTGAGAAAATAAAAAAAATTATAATATGCTGCTGTATCCAATAGAGTATAGTTAGAACTACTGGCTAATTCATAATGGTTGTTATAGAGAGCTGGATAACTCTATACTAAAACAGTTTCGTTCAAGTGGAAAGGCTACACGTTCTCTGAGATTCTTTATATCTTTCTTCTTTCCTCTCTATCTCTCATTTCTTTTTCCTTCTTCACTTYGTAGATTAAGGGATTTTCGAAATATTGGTTATCTAACCGAAAAATGTTATGAAGAGTATACTACTGCTTGATAAAGTAGAATCTTTTGGTTTTCAATAATCAGAAAAGTATAGAGTAGGTCATGTGGTTGAAGATTGAAAATGATCAATTGTTAAAAAAGACCAACCACTAGGACCGTACAATATTTTGAGAATGACTTCTGTTGGCAACGCCTTAACCGAAAACAGCTTTCACGGATATCCTAAGAGATACAGTCATCATAGTCGAACAACGTCAAATGGTTCGATCTCTTCTAGTGTTGGCTCTGACCTACCACCTACGAATCATTGCTACAGAACATTGTTGAATGTATCAAACGATAATTTAATCAATTCTCAAAAATGTTACTCGTCAAGTGATAACAGTACTAAGCAAAGATATCATCAGCATGCTCACTCTCGTAGCTTTTATCAACCCATGGATTCTTCAAGAAAATGGGCTCCTCAGCCAGAAGATCAACGCTGGCAATCAAATGGTATGTAAACTTTTTTTCTGACTTCAAAATGATCTATTCTCATTTCTTTCTTAATATTATTGAAACATATATAATTTCTACGTTTTCTTATTTTCATGTGTCATGATTTCTTTGTTCTATGGCTTCATTTTCGTTGTTRTCATTGCAAATTTCTTTCAATAACTACCCGATATTTCCATCATTATACATGTCTTCAATCGTCTCAAGGGTAAAACACCTGTCAATTGCAAATTGTTGTCCGGAGTCCTCTGGCTAATCACGTTATTATGTTATCACAACTTGAAGCACATATTCAGTCAAGACACTATTCTATACATCCAAAAGAGCTATAAATTGAAGTGACCTCATTTATTTTGTTATATTTCTTTTTATCATATATCAACTATGCATTTTTTATTCCTGATTAACGATCAGATTCAATAGTGACATGAATGGAAAGGGGCATAATTAAGGTTTGGATATACGGTTAAGGTTTCACGCTAGACTTCTTAGAGTTTCTTTTTACTCTTGTTGTTGAAAAAAATAGTTGGAGAAGCGTAATGAAGAGAGATAGTTCGTGCCTTCAATTTCTATAATCCTGCTGTTCCTCTTTCTCTATGTCGATTGAATCATTCTAAGGTACAAAAGTCACTACTGCAATARCACAAAGTTTCTCATGATAGAACTAATATTGCCGATATACCTGATTTGAATCAATAGTTTTCAGGATTGCCTGATCGAAAGGAATCGGTAAACTAAAAATCGAATAGAAACGTCTTTTTTAAACAAAAGGGAAATCGAACTCATTCAGAGATTGCTAGTAATAGAGAAAATCACTGCATTTTCATATATATGATTTTTTTCTTGTCTTAGCTGGTTTCAATTAGTTTCTATTGTCTTTAGTGAATTTAATCATTATTAAGAAAGWGTTTAGTTCTGCACTAAAAAATCTCTTTCAGTTGAACGAAGATCTATTATAACTATGGAATGTTGAAATTCTCCTACTAACTATCAAAATGCTAGCCAACGATTTTATGCCTCAAAGGCCACCAACGGCTCGGTTTTCTGTTTATGGTGACATTTTTCAAGCTCGCACTCTGCCAAGATCAGTGTCAGTTCCAGATTTACATATACCTACTATTTCCAAACCAAGACCTGTTAGAACTTACAAAATGTCATCACCAACCACTAAAGTAAGGCAGAGAGCAATGAGTGGCATCAAGAACAACCAGGAATTTGATACTACTCCTTTCAAGTCCAATAAGAAGTTTACAGATCTACCAGGAAAGCTCTTACCTCCCTCCAGTGCATACCTAAGTCCATTATTGACACCTGAAGAATCCGATCCCCCCCTTTCATCCAGCTCCTCCAATGAAATATCTGACTTGTCTGACATATCTGATGTATCTATGACTGTTCTTTTCTCAAGTGAAAGCTCTTTACAAACAACTACTGATTCAGAAATAAGGACTCACCTACCTTCACCACCAGAATCTCCTAAAGCTATTCTTCCAGATCAAACCACATCTAAAGAGAAGAGGTCACTTATATCCAGATTATTTGGAAAGTCTAAAAAATCTACGCTTTCCCGATCTTCTTCGACAACAGATTTGCCTACACTAGCAAGAACACATTCTACAACTTCTATTGCATCAAAAAGTTCTAAATCTAGGTTCAGATCTTTATTCAAGTCTACAACTGGACAACCTTTACCTTCATTTCCTTCCACAACTTCTTTACCTTCTCCACCCACTTCTCCTAATCCTACAAAACCGGTCTTGAAAACTTCACCTTCGCTAAAGTCAATGTCAACATCAACTGCTCCAAAGCATGCACCTAGACCTTTAAGAGCTCAATTTCAAACATCTTCACCTCTTCTAAGACCAACTTCGTTGTTAGAAAAGTCATCACAAGTGTTATTTTCATCCAGAGTAATCATGTTTGATACTTGGTCATCATCTGAATATGATCGTAAGGCTGACGAGTTYGCAACTTGTAACAATCTCACTCCTGAAACGGCAGATTTGATTAAACAAGAACTCAACGATTATAAGGCACAGGAAATGCCAGTTCATGATATGAGTATGGAAAATACACACTACTTTTAGAGTATTAATGGTTTTATGTTTGGTTTATACCTGTTAATTTTTCTTTTTGGTTTCTTTTTATTTACGTAATAGGCATTTTTCTTGCTGAAATGATTTATTTGTTTAGATAATTTAATAGATGGTAATTTTGGGCAACATTCTCATAAATTTAGTAGGCTTTCCGAATTTAGGTTTACTACTTCCCAAATAAATGAATTGTTTTCCATTTCAACAATAATGATGACATTAAGGCTAACTATTTTTAGTAGATAAATTAAAGGGTATTAATGCTAATGGACCATTAATATGAACAGGTCTCATCACATCATCATAACAAACAACGACTTTGATATTGATGGGCGCTAAAAGTAGGACGGATTGTACTAGCGTTTTCAAAACTTCGGGCCGTTAATTTAWATAGCTTAACTGCAAGTTTGCTTTAATTCAGTGAATATCTTAATCAAATTCTCGATTCCTTTTAATACATTCTCATCTTTACCCTGGCCTGGTGTATAATCGGAATGAGCAAAGTCTATCAAAGTTAAACGGCTCAATGGAACATCCTTACCTTCATCTTCAGTATTGTTAGTACCTCCAAGTAAAACTTCACTGTCGTCATCATCATCTTCAGAATCATATAACTCCAATTTCCGTACCAGAACGTCTTCATCATTCTTCTGATCCCAACGGCTCCAATCACCATCGTATATATACAGTAGACTTCCAGAAATTATTCTGACCTCAACTTCAGAAAGTAAATCATAAATCAATCTTAAGCGTTTTAGAAATCTATCAATCAAATCTCTTATACGTCTCCTTTTCACCAAATCTTCACTTTCACAATACCTGAAAAAGTGAGTTTTGATACTCKCAGTAACCTCTCCAGCTTTGATATTTCTGCCATACCACTTATCATAAACTTTCCATTTGTCTTCATTTTCCCATACTTTCATTCCGCAAATCCTCAAACCCAAGCTTCCAGATGTAGTTGATTCGGATACCGAATTAAGCCTCGATACCTTTTCTTCACTAGCATCTGAATCCCATAGCCTTGATCCCAACTTTATATCCATAATGCATGGACCGTTAAAGCCATGAGTTAAATTTTCCAGCACCATAAACTGTTCTTCACTAGGTTTTTCTAATGCATCCTTCAAGATACGTTCATCACTTACATTTGATTGATCTAATGTATTCGATTGTGGCTGCAAACACCCATAAAACTGCGGCACCCAAGGCAGAAGGCCGCTTAAGGATTCTTCTACTTGCAGCGTTGTATAGAATTCAATTTCTTTCTTGGAACTGGGTTTTGCAAATAGTTCTCCAGTTTTTGTTATAATAGTGCCATCATGACCAGCTACCGATAGGTCATAGGGAACAAAATCTTCCATCCCGACTGATTGTATCCAATGAAACGCGGATAATAATTATKTTTACGAAACTAACAATATTCAGCTCACAGTTGCCGTAACCAATTCTTATGAAGTATGCTCTGTACTGCAAACTGGTGCAATAATGTGTATGAGACGATCTCCGGCTTTTTCCTTTATTACTGACGACTAGACCGATGAGCTGAGTATTAATCAAGAAAAATTTAGATGAGGTTTGTGAACATTAAATTCAATTGATTCCCAATTGTTCTTGGCTATTCTATAAATACAATGTAATGGTAAATCAAACAGTAAACAACCAATTGTTGGTTTTGTCTATTTACGAGAACCAAGCCTGGATGTGATCTATCACGTGAATTATTTCAAATGAGAACCAAGCTGTGACCATAGGTATTTTGATAGAGATAGTCCGTAATAGTGTACCGTTCTCGTAATGTTTGGCAGCTGATATATACTAGACAATCTCTAATTAAGGAGATCATTGAAAATAGAATCGGGATCAAGATACCTTCTAAATGAACTACAGGAACGAAGTTCCATTGCATTGTACCCTCTTGGTTTGTGAACATTGGAGTAGTTAACATGTTTTACGGGAAAATCTACCTACAAACAAAATGTGAACTGCTATGCTATATCGAGCTGGCCACATAAGCGGTATAATAGTCAGAGAATATAAAGGAGTTGAGCTTAACTAGAGAAATTGTTCTCTTGAACCAACCTTTAATAGATCTTCAGATGTGATTATCGTGTTTGTTCATTGTCTATTCTCTCTTAATCAAATATAATGTTCGATATGCTGATTAAGCTCTCTGTAATAAGTGATAAGTGCGGCGAATAATTCTATATAGATACTGTATAATTCGGGGATAAGATTAGAACTAATATGTCAAATATGCAAAAAAGAGCTCCTGGGTCATTTGAGATTCTTAGAGCTTAGGGCTCTCTTCCAACCCCCGAACTTGGACCCTGAACTTTATACAATCCAATTCCTTAGTTCAACCCTTCCAGTTACAGTTTGGTTATAAATTTTTCGAAAATTAAATTTCTATCAAGCATTTTTTTTTACTTGGCTATCATAACTTAGCGAACGATACTCTTTGGCCTTGGRGTGAGGCTGTTTGAAAGTAGTGAATTATACGTAAAGCTTTTGCTGTGCCTCATTAATTAACATGACTCTACTAGAGTTCAAGTTTGAATTTTGATATCTGAGCTAAAGATAGTACAAATGGATGWCATCTTATTTGAATAACAACCAAGATCTTTCTACTGGACAAATATGCTCAATAATGAATTCAATATTTTGTTTTCAAATAATCTCATTATAGTTTGTTACACGTATTATCTCTAACCCACACAAATTCACCACTATTAGATTCTTTTATCCAGTAACTAAATTAAGTAATAAAAACTGTACTTATTGACTTGATTCAGTACATGACTTCCAAACTTGGTGTTTTCTCGGTCCAACACAGAATTTCTCTTCTCGATATAAAAATACCACTCCTATAAACACAGGAGGACAAGAAAAAACGTAAATCATAATGATGTTAAGTTATACTATTTTGCTGATGAGAACATTGTTTGGAAAGTAGTTGCAAAAAAGAATTAAGCTACTAACATCACTATTATTTGATTGCTCGAAAACTAAACGGTTGCTTCTCAATCTTTTCGCGAAACGACTTTGCTCAGGAGATTTGTTTGTAAATTGGAATCAACATCATGGCTTATCAACAACAACAAAATGTATGTATAAACAAGCCAGGGGCTGTCACAGACTATTTGTAGAAGATTGTGGTGGAAAATTTTATTATAATCATTTACTAACATTTATTTTTACACGAATATAGCCCTACGGTGGATTCAAGTATGTGAACTGAATTGCGATTCAATAGAATCTTTGTACTTGGTGGCATTTAGCTTTCATTAGACTACGTAAGGACTTTTGATGTATGAAAGGAATATACTAACAAGCGAAAACTAGTTACCAACAGCAAAATCCTTATAATGAAAGTTACGAACTGAACAATGCCGACGATTTCGGYGTTTATATGAAACAAATTAGATCTATTGAAGGTGAATTGGAATCATATCAGCAGAACATCGGTGCTATCAACAGGATACAACAAAGATTGTTGAATGAAGTRTCTGTAGACCAAATWGATATGCTGACAAAGTCATTAGATGAGTTGACAGCAGATCAGAACGCCAAATCAAGATCCATTAAGAATGCTATTCAACAATGTTTAAATGCTGCCGGAAGTGATGAGGCAAAAGTACAACAAGCTGAGAGTGTTAAGAAACAATTTATGGATTTAATTCAGGAATACCGATCTACAGAAGCAAGATACAAAGAAGATAGTAAGGATGTTGCCGTCAAGCAATATCAAATTATTCGTCCCGAAGCTTCTGAAGATGAGATTGAAGCTGCCTTGGAAGATTCTGCCGGTACTCAAGTGTTCTCTCAAGCATTACTCAATTCCAGCAGAAGAGGTGATGCCCGAAACGCCCTGGTTAATGTTCAAGCTAGACATGCGGAAGTCCAGAAGCTAACCAAACAAATGGCTGAACTCTTAGCTTTGTTTGAAGATATGCAAAACTTAGTGGCCGAGCAACAAGAAGGTGTCCAACAAATTGAAGCTAACGTTCAAAATGCTCAACATGATATTGAGCAAGGCACTGGTGAAGCTGCGAAAGCTGTAGTGAGCGCTAGGAAGGCCAGAAAGAAGAAGCTTTGGTGTTTACTCATTGTTATCATCATTATCATCATCATTGCATTGGCAGTCGGTATCCCTCTTGGTACAAGATAATTATTTTGAGACTATGTTGAAGTTTTCTTCCCGTCGCATAATTGTTTATTCATGTTTATTTAAATCAGTTCATCAGTTTGTTTACTATCTCTTAATTCGATTAAAGTGTTCTTTGATCAACCATGCTAATATTCATACATCTGCATTGATAATATTACTGATAGATGATTTTAGTGTAATAATACGTTTTAATTGTTAAAAGTTTATATTTAGTTGTACAATCACAATAATAAAGACCATTCTATGTTTTTAGTTTATTCTTATTGTACTTGTTTAAGCTTACTTAAAAAATATTAAAAAATATTGCAATTACTTATTGATAACAGTCCTACAAAATGGTGAATATCGGTTAGTGATTTAGTCCTGGAAGAATACTGAAATACTTCAACCAAGGTGGAGAAAACCAAAAAAATGAATGTTCAATTACTTGAATAGTCATTTTTTTTAATCTTCCAGGTCAACAGTTATCCCTGAAAACATATGATATAATTTCAGCGAAGGCAAAATGTCCTGGTAATAGTATCCTACGAACGAAGGTAAGGAAAAGATAATAATGTACATATGATATGATTTAACAACAAATTTCAAATCAAATATGCCATTTGCGGGACTCTGATGACTTTTCCCATCATATATCTCTTGAACGCGTATAATCAAAACCATTTATTAAACAATTACGAATAAAATGGTAGGTAAGATAGAACCTGTGATGAAAACTAGTTCATGGCTAAGTTGACTATGGGGTTGGATCATATTTATTCTTATCGGTTATAATACTGACAAGTTCAATATTGTATATTTATTCAACAAACTGTTTGTTTAAATTAACTTGGGTAATATACCACAACAGTACTAGAAAATATCATTAAAGAAAGAAGAAGAAATGAAGAGGAAAGAGAAAGACGAGAAAGCTAAATTATATACTGTGCCCATTGTCCACCATTCGACAGTAATCGCTTATGAAAAATTCTTCCCTTTAGGCATGGTATGCACTTTACGCTGTGTCTCTGCTGAAACGAACCATTGGTAAAGAGAAGCACGGCGAGGATAGGGTCAAATGAAAGAAACTAGAAATGCTAATAAATATAACACAGCAATCAATATTAATGTTAAAAATTGTCAAAATTTATACAGGAGTTGTCGTGATAGTTCTTTTAAATAATATCCATAAATATCCTATTACGACACTTTCTAGTTCTATCTAAATTGCTTCCGGTTCTCAGAACTCCTGTAGTTGCTTCTCGAAGCTCTGTACTAGATCACATGATCTCATCCAAATTTCTTCACCTTTTGATCACATAATCGTTGAATAAGCCATTGGTTCCGATGATGATCATGCAGGGTCTTTCATGCTGGTTATTTTATCAAG
Source organism: Sporopachydermia quercuum (assembly GCA_001599295.1). Classification (NCBI taxonomy): domain Eukaryota; kingdom Fungi; phylum Ascomycota; class Sporopachydermiomycetes; order Sporopachydermiales; family Sporopachydermiaceae; genus Sporopachydermia; species Sporopachydermia quercuum. Next base: position 1,666,541 of record BCGN01000002.1, on the reverse strand, counting down.
CAGAGTATGCAATATATGCACCAACCAATTTGAAATTATTGGGGATTCTGAAAGTTAGATAAGCAGATTTATTCTGTAAATAAGAAAAATGATTACCGCAGCAAGAAATAGCACCAGAAGATCATTGACGGGGAGACTTCGGGTTAGAGTTCCAATGTTAGCAAATCGAAGTGTCTATTCATTAACAAGAACTCAATCCAATGTTCCCTCAAGTCCCAAGAGTGAGCTATCTTTTAGCAGAATGAGTTATTTTCATTCCTGCGTGCTGGCTCAGAAGAAGAAAGTGAAAAGTGCGAAGGGGAAAGGCAAATCGGAAGAACAAGCAGAAGAAGTGTCAGTGGTTGAGATAGACTTTTCGGATCTTGAATCCAAGTTTCAAACTACAATAAATCAATTTAAAGATTCTATTCGAGAAAAGAAACAAGGTAAGGCCAATTTGAAGATATTTCAAAATCTTGAAGTGACTTTAGATCATGGTGAAGTATGTCCTTTCACATCATTAGCACATGTTGCTGCTAAAGGAACCAAAGTTGTCACTGTTACAGTTTTCGATCCCAAACACTTCAAATACGTCAAGTCTGCAATTATTGGCCTTAACATGGATTATAATCCTCAACCTGATAAAACAGCACCTGATGTTATCATGAACATTTCTTTACCTAAGCAAACTTCTGAAGCTAAGAAAGAGATAGCCAAAGAAATCAAAACTGATTTCGAACATTTCAAGAATTCTCCTTCAAGACACTCACTGTCAAGTGTTCGAACTACGGTTATGAAAAAGCTACCAAAATCAGCGAAAATGAATGACGATGAAAGAAAAATGGCTGCTGATATCGAGAAGCTGCACAAGCAGTATTCTACTGAATTAGAAGAAGTATTCAAGAAGGCTCTCAAAGACCTTTTGGTTTAGTCATGTTTTCAATTGGATGCTTTTCGCTTCGCATGATAAACACTTCCACGAGTCTCCCGTAACTTATGGAGTAGTTTTGTAGTAAAAGAGAGAGAAGTTTGGAGAAAATTATGAACTTGTATATACAGTATTTTGAATACTTTCATTTGACTCGAAAAYTACATCGAATACAATATCACTAAAGGAAGAAGGACATGCTAGTTTCATGTTTATATTTATATATATTATAAGATTCATTAACGTATGTGTACATTTGTTACTTGCTCAATCTAAAAGAAGAGCCCCGAAACCAAATAAATATTACTATCAAGTGTTGCTGAAGAAAAACTACTAAGACAATAAATAATACCATATAAATATCTCGGTAAACAAAAATTAATATTCGTGCCCTAAAATTGATCATAATGCTATCCTTCTCTCTAGTCGTCTTCTGATTTTCTAAGAAATAAGAATCACCATCAAAGGTTTCTAAGCATTTTTGGCTAGTTTGACAATGGCCTTTACTCTGTTCCACATACTTGGGTCATAACCCGCAGCACATAAACTTTTGACGAATATCCAAGCTCTTTTCATATCAATTATAGGGTAATCAATTGGTTTAGGAATTTGGGTAGAAATAAAAGGTAGCTTATCGTAACAAACACTTTTACTATAACATAATCCTAATAATCCTTCTTCTCCTCCAAATTTACCATATCCTGAACCTCTTACACCACCAAAAGGTAATTGACACAGATAATACGTGGCAAAATCATTAATGGAAACGTTTCCTGTACGAAGTCCATTAGTCACGGTATTAAGATCTTTCCAGCTTGATCCAAATACGGAACCACCAAGACCATAATCAGTCGAATTGGCAATCTCAATCGCATCATTTATATCTTCTGCTTTCATAACAGTCAGCACTGGTCCAAAAACCTCTTGTTGTGCTAACTTCATATCCTTGGTAACATCGACTATTAAAGTGGGTAAAAAGTAATGCCCTTGTGGATACTTAGGATGTGTATACCGTTTACCTCCGCTTAGTAGTCTTGCTCCTTGATTCACAGCATCTTGTATCAGTAGTTCGAGACTTTCAAATCGTGCATCTGTTATACAAGCACCCATATCAACAGCATCTTGTTGATCAATTCCAGATCCTAACCGAAGAGTTGGTACTCGCTTTTGAAGAATATTAACCATTTTCTCATATGATTTTGGTAAACAAATAACTCTTTCGATCCCAATACAATTTTGGCCTGATGATTGAAATGAACCTCTCATGACTATCGAACTTATAGCTTCAATATCAGATACATCATCAAGAACAATAAATGCGTCTTTTCCACCAAGCTCGACAACTACTGGTGTCARAGATTTTGAAGCAGCTGCGGTAACCTTATGAGCCACTGCTTGGGATCCAATAAACGTAATATGTGAGATTTCTGGGTGAGAAGAGAAGTAATCAGCATCTTCTGGCCAACAAGTAACAAGTTGAACAAGATTTGGGTCATGGCCACAAGCTTTCAAGGCGCCTTTCGCAATTTGTATGAAGAACAATGAGCTCCAAATAACATTCTCTGAGCATTTGATAACAATACCATTACCAGTAAATATACTAGCAATTAAAGGTCCCATTAAATTATGAAAAGGATAGTTCCATGAGATAAGAGCTGACACTACGCCCATTGGCTCATAYCTTACTTCAGCCTTCTTGTACCTGAGCAATAAATTTGATGGGCCTGGCCTTCCGGATGGTCTCAACGTCTTCTCACCATGTTTCAAAATCCATCCAATCTTCTCTAAAGTAACTAAAATTTCGCCCATTGAAGCATCGACCATTGTTTTTCCTGAATCACGACAAGCAACACGGGCAATCATGTCCTGGTTGTCTAAAATGAACTTTTGTAAAGATTTCAAAACTTGTTGTCTCTGTTTGAATGAAGTGTTTCGCCATTCTTTCTGAGCTTTAGCTGATAAGCGGATTGATGTGTCTATGTCATCCTTACTTGATGCCTTGACAGATCCTAAATATTGGCCAGTTGCAGGACAATAGCATTGAATTTTAGTTGKGTCTTCTGGGGAACGGAGACTAATAGGATCAAGCCTTTTGCCTTTCCAATGTGGTAATGCTTCTACAACGGGCTCGAGTTGAAAACTAGGAACTCTATCAATGCTGGACAAAGATCTGAAATATCTTGTAAAGAGAAAATAAAATGTTGGGATACATATTGTAACAAAAAATGATAGAGAAATTTGAACTGCTTGCGTACCAAGTATCTCCATCGAATTTATCATCATAACGAAGTTGTTAAATCTTGATGAAATACGCGCTGCAGCAGAAGCAATGGTTTCATTCACACTACTATTGAAATCCATTGAAAAGTTGCGAAGTGTTTGCTCTTAAGTAGTATTGGCTTGGATCTTCGCCGATTATACAAAAATTGTCAATATCAAACAATGAAATTGATGAAAAGTTCAAATGATTATGCTATCTTCCAATTGCTTCAATTACTTGTGCAATCCAACCAGCCCAGGCAACGAGACCTATCTAATGTTGTACTCTCAAAGCCACATACAAAGTATGACTTTAGTGTTGGCAAACTGTCAACGGTAGGGTTCTTATCTCTTGTAATTCAAGGCAGTAAAACAATCAAGGTACTCGAAACTCTCAAGTGATTATTGAAGAAACAGTTAATAGTATAAATCTTGATTTGCTACTGTTAAAAGCTCAAACAATGGAACGTGCAATAATAAGGATGACTGAAAGAAATATGCAAACCTGACACGAAATTTCGAAGAGGAAGATGGAGATGGATTATGTCATCGACAATGAGSACAAATTGTTTGTTATGTAATCATAAAAATGTATGATCGTGTAATCGGGTATTACAAATTAATAGGCACTACAACCAGTGTAGAGAACAGGTTTGGCATTCGAGATGAAAACTGATGGATAGATGTTATTAAACTGTTCGGGAGCTCCAGAAGTACCGCAAATAGTCTTATAAAAATAACCTATGTAARAAGCCCAACCGAGTAGCCATTGGGATTTATTTGATAGGGAGGGATATCGGTAACCTGTTTCACCATGCTTATTATATATATATAATGAGTAAAGAGACTGACATTTACATTTTGGCCATAATATTATCTAGAATACATGAAAATTGTTTGATATATTATAGAATGTTTGATCCGTCACACTAGTTCTCTCATAAGATGAAGAACCTTCGTACTTAGAAAGAAGCATTTGTATGAAGAGCTGGTTCAGGTTTGATCACAGCATCTAATAACATCTTGACGACTTCATTTTTATGAGTAACTGCAAGCTTCTTAGTTTCCTCAACGCTTTTCTTGATTGTTTCTTCTGCATTTTTCTCTAATTCCACATTAGAACCACTATGCTTTGCTTCATATTTTTTAAGTTCTTCATCCTTCTTTGCTTTGTATGTCTCGATTTCCTTAGCGGCATCAGCCTTTGAGGCCTTCAACTTTTGTGCACGATCTATTCTGTTAGTGAACTGTTATTCACAACATATACCACATATATATATTGTTTATCACAGCAAAGTCTACTTACAAGCTCTTGCTTCCGCAACAATCTCTAGTGCCTTCCTTTCGGCCTGAGTAGAGATGTTAGAAAATCTGAGTTGCCCTGCAACCGTACCAAGAATCACTTAATCAATTCACAAAGAGTATCAACATACATCGAGAAGCATTTGAATCCCATTGTTAGAAGACTTTAATCATCCGGTTAGTATTAGTTTCGYCAAAGTCAACGTATCTTTTATCTCGTCGATTCATCACCCATGTCAAGAACATACCATTTTGCTTTCGTTCTTTATTTCCTACACAGTTCTAGTTTGTCTACTTTTGTAGTATCTCACTAAAGCTTGATTCAAATGAAAAGCTGACCTACAGTAATAAGTTAACTAGTTGTGGTATGTTCTAATTTAAATCAATTGATAAAACTTATATCATGAATGATAAGATGCCAATTGTGATGTTGGCTGCAGCTGGCTCTAAGTTACCAAGTATATACAATACACCCTTGCCTACATAAAGACTCATTATGATTCCAGATGGGACAGTGCAGATAAATCCAACATTAGGTCTCTTCTCAGAAGTGAAAATACCTTCCTCGCATAGTATGAATGAAAAAGCACACATGGAAATAAACTGAAGGCCAAATAACTGATTAAAATATTGCTCAGAGAGTTTCATGCATATGGTTCCATTSTACAACTAGAAACGGCTGCAATTGCATTTTTGTAATATAAATAGAAGATGTTATGTGAGATATGTCACCTCAGTGAATCGAAGTACAAGTGTCCCGCATGCGAAAGGCAAACATGTTCTCTTCGATGTTCAAAGAACCATAAACTAAAGTACTCCTGTAAAGGCTTGATTGATCCAACAAAATATGTTCCTGCAGGTGAAATAGTTGAGAATCCGAATGTATTGAATAGAGACTATAGGTTTTTGCAACAACTTGATAGGGCGATCCACTTGAAAAAGGAGGAACCCGTTTTTAAGAAGTTCAATGGCCGAAATAGTCGTAAGCGACTCTCAACATCAGATGAATATAGAAGGGGTGTGAAAGTGAAGTTAGCTCCGTCCGGTTTACAGAGGTCTATAGAGAATAGGAGTGACTGGAATAAGTCCAGTGGGGAGTACGAATGGACTATTGAAGTAATTGCAGTAGACCCAGGTAGTAATGTGTTAGGAAAGCTGCTRTTCCATCGAATTGGTGAGCGATCGTTGGTAGTAGATTTTTTGTTAAAAGCATTACAGAAGATGGAGCTGACTACTGGAGAAGGAGATACGGAAGAAGACAATAATTGGTTAATATTTTTACTAGCAGATTCGAAAAATCTCAGAGTACTCAAAGTATGGGATTCAGAACAGAATACCAGTTCACCGTCTAGTCGAATACTAGGAGAGGTTTTAAAAGACCAGGTGGTAATCGAGTTTCCTACATTTTATATGGTGAAACTGGAAAGTCGTGAAAGTATCATATGGGCTAATTCTATTAAAATAAATACAGCGAGTTGTAAACAGAGCGATATCCTGAAGACTGTCACAGTCAATGGGTTCACTGTCGAAGATGTTGAACCAAAAAAGAGCAATTCGACTAGTAAGTCTGATTTAGATGAAGATTCTGCTTCTAGTTCAGATTCAAGTTCAAGCTCAAAGCCAGACTCAGACTCAGACTCAGACTCAGACTCGGATTCAGGCTCAGAGCCGGGAGCAAATCCCGGTCCCAGAGTAGTAAACGAATCTGATAAAGATGATGGGCATCATCGGGAGAGAAATGAAGTTCGGAAAGATGGTCAAGGAATCGAATCTGGGACTATGAACGTAGTCAAAGTATCTTCTCTTGACAATAACGAGTTTGTACAGACAAGGATGCCGTCTCCATCAACACCCACTTTTGATGAGCTTGGATCTACGGATAAAGTTTCATCAATGTTTCCCAGTGGTTCTTATAGTTCTGACTCTTTGCCTGAAGAGGAATCAGCAAAGCTCTTGTAAATAAACACAATCAGTTACCTGTACTATACATACGTTCGATGAACCAACGTTCACTATATGTTAATCTTATATCGTTTGTGACAAGTAGTAATCCTTTGCACATGCCTGTCATGCCTTCTCAACCCTATAAGTCAATTGCATTTGAATGCATGATCCACTAGCGTCTAATTAATGAAATTAAGGAAGATAAAGTAGTAGAACACCAGATTCAAACATAACCACAATTGCAATCTCATATACATTAATTTATGTTCTTTATATAGGCAACAAAATCAGGTTTTGAAAAAAGCTTCGTTGGCTCAGTCGGTAGAGCGTCAGTCTCATACTGTATAAACTTAGCTGTGTGATCTGAAGGTCGAGAGTTCGATCCTCCCACGAAGCACTTTTTTTAATTGTCCAGGTGTTTTCTTCTGAAATATATGTCTCTACATAAATGACAGTATTTTTGACACATCCAGCAACTGGAGGTGCCTATTTCAACTTAGASAAGAGAACTAAAACTTTACATTTGATATCAAGATATGCCGCTCGAAGTCGAAGTATACTTCTTTTTAACCATAAGTAAAAATAGATATTTGGTTGGCTCAAAAATCTCACCTACTGTCTCATCTCTGGTGCTCTGGAGAATTAAAGCCAAATAGGCAGCTTTGCAGGTTCATGAAGGCTCATCAAGGTTCATCAATCTTACTTTTGAGACCGCAGTCGATAATGATGATATCATTAARGATCTGCTAAGAGCCTATATTATATATTTTTATTACACAACAATTTCTGAAGGGAATCTTCAGTAAATTTCGCTGGAATTGATCTTGTTCATCATGATAATGTGAAGTCTTACGATTCAACCTTACAATTAACTTCATTCATCGTATAAGGTATGAAATCATTTTTGTAATTTGTCACTTTCCTAAATTAAAAGACATCTGATCCTATCATACACATTGTTCTTCATGATGAGCTAAGCGACACGCATAATTTTTGTCTAGTATGTTTCATTAGAGTGTTGAGTATAACCTTGGTAACAATGAGAAGAATTATTATAGTAATTTTTTGCTTGAGATTTGTTGGGTTGAGAAACAGAGGGTCTACTATTGTTTACGTACAAAGTGTAAATTAATGATTATCTTATCTTAAATATATTCTCAGAGCTCTTGAGGAAGTTTAAGACAATAATATCCAAATAATGAGATAATATAATTGATAAGGTTATTCAATAACTGATAATAAATAAGTAAATCTCATTTATAACAATATTTCTTTCTTTAAATAATCAATTTGACTCAATTATTCGATGGCACCCGAACCATTTATGAGCTGTTATTATACCGATTATAATGACCTTTGAATCTCAATGAGTTGAGGGACCCTCATGATCTCTTCATTATTTCCGAAATTGTTAATATGTTGGGAAGAATTAAGTTGTTTCAACACTATCACAGACCCTTTCAATATTATCAAACGTTTCATAACTTTCCATTCGTACGAGATTTCCCGGAAATAATATTGATGGTTCATTCAAATTAGGGTCTAATGAGTATATATTGCCATATATAATAGAAATCATATAATAGTTTAACACGATTTATCTCTTACTGCGAAAGGAAATTGCCATCATGTATTGAAAGAACAGTTAAACATGTACTTCATGTGTGCATAATTCTAATTACTTCTCAGCATATTTTCTTGGCTTGTACACATATATTTATCAGCATCCTTTAGCTCGTTAATTGTTCACAACATTTCAGCTTTAACAATTAGTAGCTAGTTTTGTGAAGCATTTTAGACAAGTTGTACGTATACTCAACTAAATTACCATTGCTAGCTAGATCGTTAATTATCCTTCATTATGAGGCTTTATGCACAGTTAGACATCCAACCAGTGTTTGATTTTATATATATATTTCAATTTATTTCCATCTACCATCTTTTTGTTGTTTTGAGAATTAATCGGTCAATCTATTCGTTGCTGTTTTACTTCTTACATTTATCCGTATACAACAACTCATTGTAAGAACAGTAAGCTAAACAAAACCTTCCAAAAAGTTGGAACCATAAATAGAACTCAATCAAAACTGTTAGATATTTAATATTGGGCTTTGGAATAATTTCTTCTCACCACAGTTGTTCTTCTACAATTTATATTTTATTTACAGAAGTTGTTGTTCTATCATTTGGCGCTTGTCCTTAAACGATCGTGAAAACTTGAGTTGAAGGATTGTTTTAAGCATAACAGTTCAAATAATAAGATACCATTCTTACTGGCTTAATTGAARCTAAGGTTCATCCATAGCAAAGATAGTTGTGATACCGCACTCCAAGTGATTTAGAACCGTTTCAAAAATGGATCCCAGACTCAGTATTGACGCTGTCGATTATGARGAAGTTGCCAGATTGGCATCAGGAGCTGACAAGCCTCAACTTGATATCAAATCATTTGGTGTTAGCCACCGAAAAGGTCTGGTTGAAGTGAAAACCAATAAGAGTGTCAAGACTGCCAAAGAGCCAGTAAAGAAGGTCCATATATCTGAGCAACCATGGACTCTTTCGAATTGGTATTTACATCTAAATTGGTTAAATATTACATTAGTTATTGTTCTTCCTAGCTTAGGGCTTCTTTTGGCTTTGAAAACTCCCCTCTGCTGGCAAACTGCCGTTTGGTCTATTTTTTATTATGCTTTGTCCGGTTTATCTATTACTGCAGGTTATCATCGTTTATATGCACATAGAGCTTATTCTGCTGCTGCTCCCGTCAGATTATTCTGGGCATTATGTGGAGGAGGAGCTGTTGAAGGTTCCATTCGATGGTGGAGTGCTGGACACAGAGTTCACCATCGATATACAGATACTGATAGAGATCCCTACAACGCAAAGTTTGGTTTCTGGTTCTCTCATATGGGATGGATGGTTTTAGTTCCAAATCCCAAAAACAGAGGTAGAGTTGATATTTCCGATTTGAATGCTGATCCTATTGTCAAGTGGCAACATAAGTATTATGTTTTTATTATGCCTTTCATGGCTGTTATTTTCCCAGCTTTAGTTGCAATGTTATGGGGCGATTTCAAGGGTGGTTTTGTTTATGGTGGATTAATCAGAGTTGGCTTCATTCAGCAAGCTACTTTCTGTGTTAACTCTTTAGCTCATTGGATTGGTGAACAACCTTTTGATGACAGAAGAACTCCAAGAGATCATGTTTTGACTGCTTTAGTCACTTTCGGTGAAGGTTACCACAATTTCCACCACGAATTTCCATCAGACTATAGAAATGCTCTGAAATGGTATCAATACGATCCTACAAAGCATGTCATCTGGTTATTGAAGCAAGTTGGCTTAGCTTGGGATTTGAAGACCTTTTCTCAAAATGCTATAGAGCAAGGACGGGTTCAACAAGAACAGAAGAAACTAGATAAGCGAAGATCTAAGCTTGATTGGGGTGTTCCAATTGAACAATTACCTATCATTGAATTTGATGAGTTTAAGGAGTTATCCAAGGAACGAAATCTTGTGTTGATCTCTGGTATTGTTCATGATATCTCTACATTTGTCAATGAACATCCTGGCGGATATGCTTTAATCAAATCTGCTATTGGAAAGGATGCAACTGCTGTTTTCAATGGTGGTGTGTACGAACATTCTAACGCTGCTCACAATCTTTTGGGTACTATGCGTTATGCTGTTATTCGAGGTGGTTGTGAAGTTGAAGTGTGGAGACAACAGCATAAGGAAAACAAAGATGTGAAGTTGACTTCTGATTCAGAAGGGTTTAAAATTCTAAGAGCTGGCGAACAAGCTACCAAGATTTCTAAGCCTGCTGCTACTGCAGATGCTGCTTAAGTATTTATTGATTATTATTTAGGGTTCAGCTATATTTTTTGATTATCAAGTTTTCTTGAGTAATGAATTGAAGACGTTTTGAATTACTCTACTCTTCATTGTCTTATTCTTTGGTTTCTAGGATGAGCATTGTGTATATACAGAAATACAGGTTAGGTTACAATGTGTTATAAATGATTATAGATTATGTCGTTCAATTTGTAGATTAAAGTGTCACCCAAAGCTATGTTACTTTCATGCAACCAGTATAAGAAGAACAATAGAACGAACCAGTTGAAGTATGACTTTGAAGGAAAGGTTTTCAACGGATGAGACAAAATCCTCATTAAACGATAATGAATGTCTAGACATAGGGGTCTGTTCCTAGATATTTCATTCATATCATATTTTATCTTCTATTTTTTTGTGTACGATGATGAAAATGGCGCCTGTATTCGACTGATACTACGAATTATATTCATCAACAAGCGGTAAATACAACATCAAGATACACACACGAAAATACTCTTTTCTTTTTTCTTATAAATCCTCTCCGTATGCTCCATAATGCTTAGTATCGACAAAGAAAGACACAACTATTTACTTCATTTCTTACTAAAAGATTTACACTGAAACACACTAGAATACTATGTAATGACTCAGTATATAAATAAATAAATAAATGAGCATTAATAAGCATTTATTGTTTAATTTCTGCGTTTTGAGAGCTCCCAAGATGTTCCATGGCTCAGGAACTGAACAGAATCAAGACCCTCAATCACGTGATAAGCACAGTATTCTTTTTCTGTATGAACGCTAATTACCCTTTTATAAACGCAAAACAAACCAAAGCAAATCAAATCAAATCATCTGAACAATTAGCATTGAATAAGCCAATGACTTTCAATCAACATTTATCTGTTGCCTAAAAACAACTACTGAAAGGAAAGTAGAAACAAGAATAGATATCGTTATTTATTGAATTCACAAAGCTATTGTTGCGCAAAAGTTTTCGCGTCGATTGTTTCTCTAAGTGCCAAAACATTGGGAGGTCATAGTGAATGTGTGTATACTCTATATTGAAATAAGAGACCAATTATCGGGAGTAGATATTACGTTGTGAAGAATGGCAACGCATGAAGTACAACTTTTGAAGCAATCATGCGTTTTCCAAGCAGGATCAGTGTCTATGTACATTGATGAGCCATTATTCCCTCAAGGAACTACATATCCTWACCCTTCCACATATTTATCCTCAATTTCAAAACAGACAGGATTTGTTCACTTTGAAGAAGTCTCCTTAGCTTGGAGAGTTATAAGAAACGGTACAGTTATAGAATTAACATTTTTGAACCTAACTACAGAAACAGCAAATCAAACCTTTACTACTAAGAGAATCCATCTACCATCACCAGTGAAACCAAACTGTATAGTAGTCACATCAACAGACTCGTCTTTGTTAATCGATTTCCATACTGTTGAAACTGGATTCTGTTCTTTACACATACCAATTGATCGGAAGAGTTGTATTATCCAAGCAAATGAAATCACTAAACACCCTGAGATAAGCGAGTCTAGCGCAACTGAGAATTGGGATGAACAAAGTATCAACAGTTTATTTTCTATATCTGAGAATCAGTTTATACTGATGCTAGAGAATGGAGATAATGTAGTGATTACAAGGGAGACGCCAATTGACGTGTTTGCCGTCTCCATTTTCCAGCAACAAAACCCACGGACACCTTCTGGTTTACGTGGATGGCTAAAATCTTGGGTCAATAATGCAACAGAAAACGACTTTGATACCACGAATAGTAAAATTATTACAACGACTACACTTGGTGATTACAGTAAATTTGGAGACTTTTATATCACTCTTTCACAGGATGGCAGTATAAATATCTGGTCAAAAACATCAAATTCTACAATAAAAGCATTTAATTTACTACCTGATTACTCTGTTGACCAGGTACTGCTTTTATGGGAAGATAAACCTGAGACGTTGATTACTTTGGTTGAAAATAACGACAACTCTTCTGCTTGTTTAGTAGCTTATATTCCAGCGGAGGAGCCCTTCTTTTTGGTGTATCGATTAAACTTGAATTCTAATACTGATAACCTAACCATCTCATCAGAACCTCTGAAAATTGCCTGTGAGCAACCAACAGTCGGTCCAGCTTTGTTACAAGATTATCATGTAGTACCGTCTGTGAGAAACAAAAAATACTTTGATATCTGGATTCTATGGAATAGCGATGCGCAGTCCTGTGTTCAAACGGCTTCTATTCCAGTGCCTGGAAATGATTCTCCCTCTGAATCGGCTGTTCATCCTTCCTGGATGAAATCAGACGTTTCTTCAGTTTTTACCAGAACTAATATATCCTTATTGGCTTCCCTGGTTAGTTATGACCCAGAGAAGCTTTCACAGTTATTCAGTGATCGCATTTTATATTCTGGTGTATTTTCTCATTCTTTAATCTTCCATGCGTTAGATCTATTTAGTAATTCTAAAACGAAGGATTCTCAATTTGAGGAAAACTCATCAGAAAAATCACTGCAATCAAGGGTTCTGTCAGCAATTAATTCTGTCGTCGATGCAATACTGGAAACAGGTAAAGTACCTGATGATCAATATGATTCTTTAGTTGTTGATGCTTGGCTTAGATTTGAAAGTATTTGTATTGATCTCTTACGACAAGCCAATGATGGAATTTCTTTGTCCATTAATCCAGTAACAGGACAAGTGTGGCTTGCTAAAGGCTCTTCAATAGATACAGTGAGAGAATCTACCTTGATAGATGTCCTTGTTGATGATACGACTTTGAAGTCATTAAGCCAAGAACAGATTGCTCAGATATCATACCTAATCCCCAATGAAAGTGACAAAAAGCTAATTCCAATTATAATTGAATTTGTGACAGTTGCTCAGGAGTTTCGTCAGAATTTGCTACCCGAGGTATTAGTTGGATTAGAAGCAGAAATGTTACTTCAATCTGATGATAGTCATATTTCAACATCAGTTGATGATAGAATGGCCAGATTAGCAAACTTGCTCAACAATGGCTATGCTGAATCCGCTTTGGCTGATTTGATCGCTGCTGTTACGAAAATTGGCAGTAAACTACCTGATGTTCTTTACTTCTTGGGCCAAGCCATGTTTGATGATGGTACTTGTGTTTTGAACCAGGCTCAATATAAAGAAACATTAACAGAACAAGGTCAGTTTTACTTGAGAAACGTTTTGTCGTATTTATTAGAATTATCTCGGGATTTGGCTTCAAGTTTCGCTATTTCTAGTGGAATTCTATCCAGTAAAAGCTCATTATGGAGCTTGAATGATAGTTATGAAGAGTTTCTGGATTACTTCAGGATGTTTGACTTAGCCAATAAATTATTTAGGTACACTGTTAAAGGTGAGCTTATTATTAAACAGTTTTTGAAGACTGAGAAAGCCCCATCAAAGTTATACAGAGGAAAAGAACTTTGGGATCAAGTTTTGAAATTCAGGTCAACTTATTTCCTCGTCAAAGTTATTGATACTTTAATTCAACAAAAGGAGCTGAACGCTGCAAAAGAGTTAATGGGCTTCCTTCCAAATGCGAGTGTACCTGCTATACTCTTGAAAGCATTGATAATGCTTGAAAACAATGAACTGTCTGGAGCAGCGGAACTATTAGAAAGTCATATTGTGGATCTATTTGCTCAGAAGCTATCTGAACAAGACAAAATACTGATAAGCCAATCAAAAGTATTGCAGAATCATATTGAGCTTTTGGAGTCATCATCGCCTTTACATTGTTATTTCTATTTGGGGAAATTATTTCAAGAACAGTATCCATTGGAGCAAGTTGCATTAGGATTTATGAAGAAGGCTGTTGCTATGAGTAAACAACTCCGTTCAGATGAACCAGACGTCTTGGATATATATAGCAATATCATGAACTTGGCAGAAAAGCTGGGTGACCTAGATGTTTTCTATAGTACTATGGTAGAATTGAGCGATACCTTAGAGTTTCAAACATTGCTTACTAGATTCATTTCAATGATTATCAATGGCAACCCACAAACTGAAAAGTCATTGTTCAACTATCCTTTCATTGGATATGAACATCAAGTGGATAATATTCTAGAAGATTTATGCAAGAAAGACGCTAGAAAGTATCCCATTCTCTACACTTGGCGAATTCACGGCGAGGACTTCCGTGGCTCTGCTTCAGCATTATATCGGTATATTATTAGTGTTAGAGACAAATTGAAACAGTTACAGCGAAATGAGTCTTCATCTGGTGAAGAAATGGAGCGAATTATTTATTTGATCTCAAAACTGTTCAGATTTGCTATCAATGCTTTACTATGTTTGGATAGAAATGACGCCTGGATTATTGTTCCTGTTGGATCTGGTAGGAAGGAAATATTAACTATTAAGGATATCTATGCTCAAGAAAATGAGTGGTTAAATTTAGTTGAAGACATCGAACTTTCTCAAATTATGTCGAATAAAAGAATGAAGCTTAAGGTGTAAGTATTTGAATAATTTTCCTAACCTGAGGGAATATGTATTTATGCATAGAGAAATACAACAAATATATGTTTAATTTCTTCTTCAACTACAATCCGTTATCTACGCGATTGAAATTTCGTAAATTGAGCGTACTTCTCAGTTACACGCTCACCAATGTTTCCTCTTTCAAGCTAAATTTTTGAAGATATATGAGATTGYCTTYGCGAAACTAACATATCTCTAATCGARAAATAAAAACCAGCATTTTTCAAGCTAGAAGATTGCTGTAACGTATCAACTATTAAACATATATGTAGGTGAAATAGTGAAAATATCATTCACGTGAAAGAACATAATATAGTAAACATCCATCAACAGGTCCAACTATATGTCATTAGTTTGACTCTATGTCCAATAATATATATCAGGGGAGTCAATAAATATTAAGAAGCGTGGATATGAGAGCGGTTAAACACCAAGATATAATATATAGTTTTGGAAAAAACAAGTTTTCTTGGCATCGCTTTCACTCATTGGCGATCGAAGTTAAGCCAGAGTTACGTTTAATAGACTAAATTATCACTAGCCTCTATTCATAGTGTTTCCCGAGCCTTTAGGATGAGATTCTGTGAATTCATCCCACTCCCTTTTTTTATATGTTTCCTTATCTGCTGCATCTATATTGTCTTCATCAGGTTCCTCTTCTTCTTTTGGAGCTGATTTGGCTAATAATCCATTCTGTAATTCATATTCCATATACTCCTCAACTGACATAGAAGGTAACACCTGTCCAGTACCAAAAACTTTCTTTTTCAGTTCATCACGAGATGAAACCAGAGTGAATGGTCGGAGTACTTTTCCCTGCTTTGACAATATAGGGTTGCTGATAGGTTCAAGTTTTTCTGTATAACCAGTAGGATCTGATAGCTTTTGAGAATCCTGATATTCCTCTTTTGCGAGGCCAGAAACACTGATATTAGAAGATATTGGTGGTGCGTGTGATAAGACTTCTAACTCCATTTGAAGAGAGTCAAGCGAAGAAATAGTTTCAAGCAAATGAARCTGTAGTTCCGAAATATATAACGATCTAACAGTTTCATCGTCCAAAYTCGTTACATCTTCTTTATCCAATATCGATATTTTCTCTTTCAATTCTCTTGCCTGCTTTAGTCTCGAAATTTTATCTTCACGTCTATCTGTTGCATTCACTAACTCAATAGGTTTCAAAATCTTCTCTAATTTCTTAGTATCAAACGCTGCATCATTCTCTTCAGTTATTTTTTCTAATCGTTTTATCAGAGCTTTTGGAATTATACCATAGTTCGAACAATTCTTTACGAACCTCAGATAGTTTATTATTGATTGCTCGATTAGTTTCTGACGGGTCAGTTTATCTAGATATGCCTTTTCGTGCAGAGTTGCCAAATAGAAATCAATATTCATATACTTCAGTTCATTTGTTGAAAGTTCTTCAATATCTTCATTATCACTAAATAAGGCTAAAGACTCAACCTCTCTTTTACATTTCTCGAAGCTGCCGATCACCTCTTTCAAAAGTGACTTGTAAGAATCTRAAGAAGGTATGATTGATGAATTGTCCAGATTCCTCTTCAGCTTCAACGATTCAAGAAATAACGATTTCAACGATGGTGATGAGTTAGACATTATAAATCAAATAGTGTAATATTAAATGAAAATGCTGATGCTTATTTCGCTCAGAAATGGCTAATAAAGGGCAACGTATGAATAGATTTGTTTCTGTCTTTGCTTTGCCTGCAAGAAACGAATAATACTATGTACGTCGATATATTGCTATCGGCTGACTGGTTTCAGTAATGAAAATGTATAACAGAGTTTCGTATTCAATTGATAGATCCGATTTCACTATAAGCTCGTTTGCCTCCTAACATTTACTTGATCTATAACAAATAATTCATTAAGACATACAAGAACAGGCCATCACATCAGAAGATTTACTACACTCCATAATTAATGTTGATCTAGCAAAGGGTCTCAATTTAGGGAGCCAGTAGAAAAGCATTTTATATAATGATTACGTATACATGCAATAACCCATTTATTTCAACTTCCTGATTAGTAGAGACGGAATTAAATAGCCATGTGGGGATAGGAGAAAGAAGAGGACTCATCATAGATATTATTGTTAAACTCGATAATTGACTCTTATTTTCATATTGAGTGTAAAAACTAAAAGGATAACTAAGAGTTTATTGGCCTCATTCAAATGTTCAGAACTCTTCTGGTTGCACAGATCTGCAATCCCAGTTCCGTTGTACCTATCATATGCCATGTACTCAGGGTAAATGACATCTCAACAAGGTAATGAGAATGCGTAAAGCTTAATTGAATGTTTATTATGCGTAATCAATGCACTCTGCAATATTGGAGAGAAGGAAAATTGCTTCTGATGATGTCAAGAAACACTATCTAGCGAAACTGTTATTTATTTGACTCCATTGGTACTTCTCTGTCTTGTACATTGCTGTGGATTCAATTCTGTGAGATCATAATAGTATTTGGTCAAATAACAACTGAGATAGCTAAAGTTAATCAAAATGACTCCTCGTAAGTAGTTAGACTATTATTCTACAAATCTGGAATAAACAAACTGTTGATACTTGTATCTAAATATTTGGACTAACGAATCAACCAATAGCAACTCCTCCTTCTCCTTATATGAATGATGATCCCAATTCATTTGGTTGGACAACTGCAAGAATTAGATGGTTAGCCATTATCACCAATACTATTACTGATATCACAGAAACTTATCCTGCATTACCTGATACTGAAAGTGATAAGAAAATTGACGGACAGAAAGTGAGTGAGAAACTGACAGCTTTAAAAACTGCAATTGCTAATGGAGATGTAATTACTCCTTTCGATGATGACGAAATTGAGGGATTGAAGAATTATGATGATGCATTGAAAGCAATTGGAAAAGAGATTACTTGGTTGAACGCACCATGGCTTTTCAGTGAATGTATATTCTACAGAAAGATCAACCAGATTTTTTATCACTCTGAGTTCTGGAAGGAGTACGATGTTTTCTTCAATTTGAAAGAAAATACTTACAAATCATCTGCTTTTGGGGTTGGTGAATTAGCTGTTAGATATAAAAACCTTTCTAAAGAGTTAGCTGGTGGTGGTTCCAAGAAGGTTGATGAAGAAACTTTGAAGTTATTGTTTAAAGAATTCATCGAAGTATCACTCTGGGGCAATGCTACTGATTTATCATTACTTGCTAATGCTACTTTAGATGATATAAAATCAGTTCAAGGAGCTGAGGCAAGGAAAAAGAGTGAGAGCAAGATAATTGTTAACGATACAAACAAAGCATGGAGTATCATTTCTGACAGCTCAGTTGCTAATAAAAGAGTTGACTTTGTTTTGGACAATTCAGGATTTGAACTTTACACTGATATGATCTTAACTCTCTATTTGCTTGATTCAAAGTTAATCTCCAAGGCTGTATTTCATACTAAGAATATCCCTTGGATGGTTTCTGACGTAACACCTTGGGACTTTAAAGCTTTAGTTGCTGATTTAAAAGACGCGGATTTTTTCCCTGAACATAGAGAAGAATTGGGCTTTTTAGCTGAAAAGATTACATCTTATATTGAAGCTGGGCAAATTGAAGAGAGATCTGATCCTTTCTGGACTAGTTTTGAAACGTACTGGCAAATCAATGAACATGGGTTGAATGGAGGTGCTGATGTTTGGAAAGAYTTGATCAATTCTAATTTAGTTATTTTTAAAGGTGACTTAAACTATAGAAAATTGACTGGCGATTGTATGTGGCCAAGAGAGACATCATTTATTGATGCTATTCAAGAATTGGCAACTTCAGGTGTGAAAGTTCTTGCTTTACGAACTTGTAAGGCTGATGTATGCGTCAATCTAAGAAAAGGTCAAGATAAAGAGCTGGAACAAGAATATTTGGCTATGGGTAAAGAGCCCAAAGAAGGATGGGTTTGGTCTGGCAAATGGGCAGTAATTTCCTATTCTAATGGGGATGGTAATTAAGTTTCATTGTGCTATTCTAGCCTCTTTGTCTACTTATTTGAAATGAAAGGCCTGGTAATTTAAATTAGATGAACTTTGATAAATTTGCAAAGCAATGGCTGATTATACTATGTAGAAGAGAAAGTAACGTGTGTGGTTACCAGTGAACACATATTATATGCAACAATGATAATAGAATTATTAAGATCGTAAATATTCAGACAGTTTTTATGGCTACTTTATTGTATGGTTATTCTTACGTTTTGAATATGCTAGCTGTTAATTATAGATAGTCTCATAGATTTTCATTATTATTAATGATGAAATTCAGTTTATTATACATAGGGATGAATTTTAATGCAAGAGTAGTCGTTAAATATTAAGAATTGGACTGGAAATGAATCATCTCATTTTCCCTTGTATTTGTTGTCATTCTTATAATAACCATTGCTTTGATTATTATTGCCGTTATTTTTGTTCTTGTCGTAGTTATTGTTGTAATTAGTATAGTTATTATAGTTATTATAATTATTATAATTGCTGTAAGTTCCAGAATTCTGATGAGGAACAGTATCATAAACTTGCTCATTTCCATTGCTATAAGTTGCACCATATGAAACATTGTTATACATACCCATCGCTGGGTTCATATTCATATTCAGGTTCATTGGCATAGCCATCATCGGCATAGGCATATTGTACATCATGCTCATAGCCATCATTTGTTGGAACATTTCTGGTGTCATTTGAGTGCCATCAGGCATCATATATGAGTTTGCAACTGATGAATCAACTGGTTTAGCAGGAATTGAACTGGGAGATGATAAACTTGATAGAGGTTGTGATGGTGAAACAGTTTTACTTCTTGTTTCGCCGTTGCTGGTTACTTTTTCCTTTTCGTTTGATTCTTCATTATTATCCGAGAGATCTGATTTTGCTTTCTTCACTGATAGTTCATTCTTTTCATCGGATTGATTATCAGAAGCTTCAGGTTCTGCACTTCGTTTCCTTTTATTGGTTTCTTCTTCAGTTTTGTTCTCGTTATTTTTCTTTGCTTTGTATTCTTCTAACCGTTCTTCCATCTCTTTATCTGGAGTTAATTGATCCAAAAGAACTTCGGTGGCGCCGCAGTTTGGACATACAAAATCTCCATCCAGTAACGCCTGCTGAATTGCATCATCAGAATAAGTTTTTGAACAGCATGGAGTTTTAACAGGTTTTATGAACAGCTTTTTCGTTAAAGGACAAACCAATGACTCATCATCAACCTTGTCTTCGTTTTGTAATTCTCTTGTCTTCTTCTTATAAGATTCCCACGATTTACTATCAGCAACAGCTACTACTAATTTTCCATCTTCAGTTACCATTACATTATCACTATCTTCATCTGTTTTCTCAACAGTTTTAAGAAAGGTCCTAGGGATACCTGTAGTACGCTTTATACGTTTACCTTCAAAATTAGGATCATCATTAGAAGGACAATCTTGAATGAAATGACCCTTCTGGCCACATTTATAACAAACGTAGTTAGGAGGTGGTGGTTCCGTAGCACCTGATCGTGGTTTTCGAATTGGTACGATAGATGCCATATGCTGCTGTGTCTCTTTCCAGTTTTCATCTTGCGCAGAAAACATGGCTTTGATCTTATCGGCTTCGGAATTACTAGCTGCAATTTGAGACGCTGCTGCCGCAGTCGCAGAGCCAGAACTTATATTAGAATGTTTAGAATCACGATTCGAAATGGATAGTTTTCCAGTTAAATACCTTGAAGCATTACCTCTTCCAGGTTTTGAAGCAGGTAGCCTTCGAACAGTAACTGAAGATGCTCGAGGAAGAACTAAAGTATCATCCGTATATTCTTCATTGGTATCTGGATCATACAAAGATAAATCAAAGCCAGTTCCATCTCCTAGTTTATTGCTGATGATAATTTCTCGTTTTAAATCAAATATAGTTATCCCCGTTCCATCAAAGAGTATTCTTGATGGGTCCTTTTGGGATTTAAACTTATAGTACACAGCTGACGACATATCTAATCAAATATGATTGAAACTATGACGATTAACAGAAGAGGGCGAATGAGCAATTCACAATAATGATAACAAATTAAAAGAAAGAACAAAGTATTTAATAGATTCTTTTTTATTAGCTTTCGTGTTAAAGGTAAATAAAAATCCAAATAGGTAGTAATTTCTACTAACTTCCCAATCAAATATTCACCTCCTGGCTGGAATGTCTAGCGTAGTTCGTTATTGATAATTGAAAGACAAGAGCTCTTCCGCTATTCAGATTAAGAAAACAGAAAAAATATCAAATGACAATTATTTAGCAGTACTATATTCAAATCAGTAAATGCTTTGAGAATTCAGTGAACGATCACGTATTGCTGTCTTACTCCAATGGGTGGTAACTTGCTCTACTATCTTTTACTCGAAATCGCTGATGGTATATCTCCACCGTTTTGTACAAAAAGGTTTGTTTCCTCTTTGAATCTTCTCTCAGTCATATACTGCACCAATAAGCAATACTTAAATTCTAACAAATAAAAACCTGTCGAAATGTACTTGAAATGTATTTATCAAACCAAAGACTTCCTCTAACGATCTTGCTTCTTGTTGTGCTTTCCAACTTTATCCGCACGCACAGGAAAATCAATCTTTTGTTCTTACTTCAAAAAACAAACAATTTGCTCTAATTCGTCAAGCAACACTTATATATAACTGGGGGATCGAAAAAATGGATTCTAATTGTTCTGCTATTATGATTCAACCAAATATCGAAGACAAATAAGCATCAGCAGTGGAAAGGAAATAGTGGCAAGTCTATTTGACGATGACATTGAAGATATAAACAAAAGTTAGAAGGTTACAGTAAACTCTGGCACTTAGTAAATTTCAGTATAAGATAGTTATCTGATTATGTAATCCAAATTAGTACAAGGGCGAATTGCACAGGGAACAATCAGATACATACATTATCTATGAAGAGATAGATGAAAGGGGATTGCAATCAAGAATTAAAGTAATAGATATCGTAACGAAAAGAACTGCTTATTGAAAGGAGGTTTAGACGAATCAGTTTTTGGAGCAGTTTTTTTTATTGTTCTGCTTCTTTATATAAAACTAGTTATTTGATCAGGTGTAGTATAACGTACATACAGGTATCACACAGGATGGCAGAAGCTTTATCAGCAGTCAATAGTTCTGGTAACTATGAGTTGTATCGTATGAGCACGTATGTGAAGAATTAGAGATAGCAGCTTACGAGCAGAATTGTCATGAGTCAATTGTGCGTCATGCTGAGTGCACTTATTAACCTTTAAATCTAGTGTTGGAACAGCTCTCACCGATGCCTTGGATAGTTTGATCATGTATGGTTTATTTCCTTTGGGATAGATAGTTAGTTATGTAGGAAAGCTTTAGAGTATATGGTGGAACATTTTGCTAACAAGTATGAACAGGGATGAGAGGATTCCTCCCCAGTTGGCCATGAAGGTTCTTCACAATGTATGTTCAGGTATTGGCTAAGGTCATTTTCTACTTCTGTTTATGCTTACCCTGATATGTTGCTCTGCTATAGAAGAATGATGRTACTAACTTAGGACAGTTCGACAAGGCTGTAACCGACTCCCTTCGTGAAAGGGTGAAATCGAAGCTTTCTTTCAAGGTATGTGATTGTTGGTGGTTCGGAGGAATCTCGGAGAGTTTCTTGGAAATAAATAATGTGCTAACCGAGAGCTAAGGCACATTTACATACATATAGATTTTGCGACGACGTTTGGATTTTTTTGGTGGAGAATGCTGATTTCAAATTAGACAATGGTGACAAAGTTCATGCTGATATGGTTAAGATTGTCGCGTGTAATTCTAAAAGATCAACAGACGTATGAGAAATGGCATGGTGAACATAAATATGTTTGGTTCTACGAGCATGCTATCAATTTCGATATTGTGAAATTATTGGGACTACAGGGTAATTGTAAAATGATTTATTGTATTAATGAAATACGTAGATTGTGTGTAACATGTAGTAATCAAAGTAAATCAAACAACATCAGCAAACGCGGTTTGAGCAGGTCGATCGAGCAATGCTGCATGAAATAAAATTATCACAGCTGATGTTCCAGCAAGCCATAGTAAAGTTGAAATGGGGCTTGCAATGAGTATTAATGGTGTGCAGATAATCAACAATGCTGTATATAGTTGGTTAGTTGTAATTCTTACAGTTGAGAATGTAAGGTCACCTCCACGAAGAGATGAAATACCATAAATACCAACAATAGCCACAGTCAGTACTAATAGTAACAATAAATTCGTCAGRAGAGCATAAAGACTCAATAACAGGAKAATTATCGCATAGTTAGATGAAAAATAACCTAGATTATAGGGAATTCGAGTTTGAAGAACTAAGAATGATGGGACTGACAATCTTGTGGGTGCCAAAAACTCAGACACTGGTCTGATATTTGCAAACGGCGTATTCTGAATGTAAGATGACATTCTTGAGAGCTATTTGAATATTGTTAGTACATCCTTAAATTTGTAGTTCCCCAGAAATCAATAGTATAGGTACCACTGTATTCCATTTCATGACATATATGCCATCACATCACATCACATCACATATCTATTGCATTAATATCCTGACTTACTGAAGTACCAAAATCCATTGTGTGTGTAGAGTTTTATCAGCCTGGAAACTATGATTCGCAGATTACTGGCCTACTGAAAGTAATAACAATGCAATCAAAGCGATTGTATTTGTTCTTTTGCAACCCAACTGCTTGTTTCATATCAGGTAAACTGATTGTTTAAATCTACAATCAATCAATTCACATTTAGTGTGAAGTTGTCTTTTTTTTTCTTTTGTTGATTTCTAATCATTAATTGGGGGTGTCTGGAGATCTTAAATAAACTAATTGAGATATGAAGGGCTGAAATGGAGGTGAGGCAACAGGATGAATAGTTATTTAATTTAACATGCAACATGATACTAATTTTGATGATAGTAGATTAAAGGAGCAGGCAGTGTTTGTCTCTGATTTTAGTAGCGCATAGAGATTATAAAAGACAATTGATATTGGATTCAAAGATTTGTGGCTTCTTATAAAGTAATGCATTACTGAAAGGAGAGACTACTGAGAAGGTTAGAATAATAGTGTTATTACTAAGTAGTTGATCTATATGTCAATCTATAGTCGAAAGGGAGACAGAGCTTCTTTTTTTAAGCGATTTCGTAAATAGAATGAAATATAATGTTAAATAATACTTCAATGTTTCAACATCCTTACAGTAAAGCTAACGATTCTCTATGGGAGAATCCTTACAATTGATATCTGTTGGCAGCGACTACAATCCAAGTAGAATAATTTATATACAGAAGTTATATGTTGTTATGAACATCGGAAACTAACGGATGGTTAATAAATTGTAACGCATGAAACTAATACAATAAAGCACACTCCATATGAATAAGGCTTCACTTGATTCAGTTTCCACGCCTTGTCACAGGCTGATTATCATCAACGTCCGTATTTCGGACACAGTTGACCGTCGTGAGTTGTGGAGAGATCATCATGCGATTTAACAAGCTACTCAATATTCAAATGGAGGTTTATATACTCTCGAAATAGCTTACCTTATTTACTTCCCTAAGGGAACTTTGTAAAGTGGGAATTCAGTCCGGTCTAGAACGATTTAGTAGTATCATCAAATAAACGCATCAGACATAAAAAATTCATCAATAGTCAGACATATGCTTGTCAAAATTTTAAAATGTTCATCTTCTGCGACTATYTAACGAAGCTTAGTTAAAGCATTCCATACCAAAACAATACATTGGAAAACAAATGTTCTACACTAAATTTATTGGTTAGCTTTGATTCCTAATAATACGATTTTTCTTGAAATTACTCAGAATGAACTCGCAAATTAAAATACAAATATCAGAAATGCATGAATGGTAATTAAATAGTTTTATCGTCAGTAGGAAACCCATCCGACTCGTCATCTAAGAATATCATCACTTTGGTAAATAAGCTTGCGGGTTGAAAGAACTTCTCAGTATACTTACAATTTAGAATAGCAATCATATAGAAAACAATTTCCATTCATCTAAAACATTGGTTAATCTCTGGCTCTATAATGTGGTTACTTTCACCTTGATTCTATTATTTATTGTTCCATTGCAATTGATCTGTAACGTGGGTTTTCTAGGCCCACTAAGCATTATCACTCATTATGTATCGGTGCCCAGTGCTTAGAGTCTTCATCTCAACACTACAAAGTAAATTTTTTAACTAGAATGATCCATACCTAATGCAATTGTTAGTCACAACTTTCTCAAACAAAATTAGTAAGTTATCTTCGCTAATTCATTTGAAATTGATTAGTTTTCAGCGGCGTATGGTACCAAAAGGTTCTCAACACTATAGTTCTGCCAGTAATTCCAGCTTTGTTTTGTTCAATCATCATTTAAACTCATCAATTTCAATTTATAAATRAAAGTATCAATCAATTCTTACCTTTTATCAGGAACTATATATCATCCATCTCTCTACGCTTACGGATGATGAATAATGTCTATACTAACGGAAGACATCCATTCATACTCAAGACCCATCCAACTAAGAATGAACACTTGTTACTCAAGCCTGAAAAACCAATAACAAAATAATGGTCCGAAAGTTATCAGTGAGAAGAAAGTTAGAGGAAAGGAAGAAAATTCCAACAAAAAGGAAAGCTCAAACAAGAAGTGAAAAAGTTTCAATAAAAAAATCTCAAGAAACAAACAAGCTGTCCGCCAAAAGTCTCGGACAATCAGTCTCTGTGACTGTTTCTACGCAATAAATGTGTTCAACAAGACTCCATCCGTGTATCCACGGCAGAATCATAAGGGTCTCATTACAACCAACTCATTTATGGTTACATAATCAGTAAAGTACTGACAATGAAATGATTCATTGTTTATAGCACGTGAAGGAATAGGGTAACTATTAAGGGAATCTTGTCTCATTACCCATCATGCCAGGTAAAGCAAAGAAAAGTATCTATTACCTTGGAGTTTGTAAGATGACAAAAGAGTATATCATAGAAAGTATTGGTAGGAACTATTATATATCTTCTCATTATTATATAGTTTTTGAGGCTCAAATTCTATTGTTACTGAGTATTTATATGGTGCAAACCATGAATTAATCTATAAAGTCAACTGTCTGCTCGATCTTCATTTAACTCAACGAATTGCACGATAAAGTCAATTTTAAGACTTATAGTAAGTGAGGTAGTTCTTGCCCCAGATTTGGATTGATTACCTTCCTTTTATAATAGGATTCTCAGATATAATACTAATATAATAGAAATACTAAAAAATAATATTTTGGAGTGTTTTTTTTTGGATTATTTTGTATTAAACTGAGGGAATCTATTATTGAATCTACATCACACAACAGATAGACGGAAGAACGACATCGTTAGTCAAGATGGCCAATAGTCACTGAAGTTCTGACTTATTCAGCACTGAGACAGCAAATATAGAGAGTCGGAACATAGCCATTGAAAATAAATTGATGTACAGAATGGGAATAGATGCTAAATGCAGTGTGTCAACGTTGGTGGACCCGAAGACCCAACTGACAGCTGAGCAGTTGTTATTGAAACGAGCACCCACTCTCTCAAAGAGTCATCTATCTGCCATTGCTGTTTTGCCTAAAGCTGAAGTTGAAAAATATGATCGAATGGGAAGAACGCTTGCTCATATTTTGGCAATTCTAGGTGACGTTAATATATTCAGTGCTTTGCTTGAGAATCCATATTGCAGCTTATCTATACAAGATTGGGAAAATGGCTGGACCCCATTGCATTATGCTCTATATTACGGCAATATTGCTTTAGCAAAACTTATTTGTGAGCAACCAAATGCTCATGATCTTTTACGAATAACAGACAGAGAACTCAACACTCCTTTTGAGCTATATTTTCTTAGAACTAGTTTGGATAATCAGTATTGGTTCAGAGAAAAAATTTCATGTTACGATAATGATATTAAACTAAGAGACAATACTATGTGTTCTCGTATCCCATCGAGTAAATGGTGGAATAAAGAACGTGGTGCATCAGAGTTATTTATGTTTGGCTCAAATTCAACTTATACGTTAGGATTTGCTGATCCAGACGATAGAAGCACACCTGACAAAGTAAAAGTGAAAGCTATTGGGTTTCTCAAGTCTGACTCTACTCCTCGAGAAAAATATTTACCTACACGATTCAAACAGATAGCAATTTCTAAGTATCATTCCGCTCTTCTTTCCACTGATCGGTATAACAATTTATATGTGTGTGGTGTTGGTTCAAAAGGGCGATTAGGAATTAAATCTGATACAACTGGATCTTCTACGTCCCCTTTGAAATCATCTTGGGGTACACAATTTACATTTCAAGCAACAAATTTTTTTCTAGACCAACATGTATCATCTGTAGCATTAGCAGAAGATCATACAGTTATTGTTACAGCCAAAGGTGAATGTTACACTTGGGGGTCAAATATTTTTGGACAATTGGGCTATTTAGTAGATTTTAGTGGTGGGTTATCTGGTTCAGAACCAATAAACCCAGTCCCGAGAAAAGTATCTGGTGATTTGAAAAAGAGATCTGTTATAGGTGTTGCTACCAGTAAATACCATATAGTGGCTTATACGAAAACTGAGATGTTTACTTGGGGTCTCAATATTGGCCAAATGGGTTTTGTTACAACAGGAGATAAAAAGATGATTACTGTCAAACAACCTGAAGGACCGGAAATTGATATAACTGGACAAATCCAAAGCAATCCAAGATCCATGGTGTCTTTTCCGGATAACAAAATCTTGAATGTCGTTTGTACTAATCATGCGACTGTTTGCTTGCTGGATTCAAAGGAAATTGTTATCTATACACAAGGGGTTCATTTCAAGATTGCCGGCTCAAGTCAAACATCGCTCAGTCCTATAGAAAAATCCAGCCATTTTGACTCTAGAACAATCTTCGATACATTTACTCCAAGAAACCAGCACAAGCTAAGACCAATAATAAAAATTGCAGCTAGGTCTTCTAATTCAATCATCGCTTTRTGTGATAATGGTGATTTGTTCAGCATATCGCTACATATTACGCATTCTCATAACGATTTCCATACAATTCTAAGTGCAACCCAGTTTGCGAAATCAGTGAAATTAGAGCCTCTTTGGAAATCTCATCGTTCTATTAGAGAAGTAGTTGACTTTGACGTTGCAAAAGATGGTTCTTTAATAATTTGTACCAAAGATGGAAGTGTATTTTTACTAACTCATTCAACACCAAAACTTCTCCGTCATTTAACCTCATTTCCAAATAGCGAAGAAATTTGCAACGGAAATGGAAGCAAAGAAAAAACTCTTAGGTTGTTCAAAGTACCTGTGCTCACGAAAGCTACTAGGGTAGCTTGTGACCCTCTTTTCCAGTCGTTTGCTGTTTTACGTGATGACATAGATTTACCCCCACTGGCTGTTCCCATCGATACCCTCTTCCATGACTTGCATTTCACTTCTCCTTTAGTGGCTATGCAAGGAAGAGATCGGAAAACATTAGAGACAATCCGTTTCATCTTGCCTGAATCACCTGATATCTTGCCATATTTCCTTCAACCTGCACCGGAGGAAAAATCAGAGATAGATGAACTAGGCTTAATGGTTGATGATATTAGAATTTCAGAATCTTCCAATGCGATAGATACTGCTGATCTTCTTCATAACAATTATCTAAAGTGTTGGCCAAGGAAAAACAATACTGTTGCATTTAGGAAACCTCTGTTATGCTCATCACTATTAGAAGATAAGACCATATCGCTTAAAGAATACATTCCTGAAGGGCTTTTGGAATTGGAAAAGAGTGTAATTTATGCAACACCTGAAACATTTAGTTTTTCTGATTCGGAAAGACAGCCAGGTTCAGATATTAAGATATGTTTACTGGGGTACAAGAATTTCTACCTTTCAGGTCATAAATCAATTCTGTTGAGTAGATGTGAAATGTTCAATAAATGTAAAGGTAAAGGATTGTCAGAAGGAAATATTCATGTGGTTTGGAAAAATGATGAGTTAGTATTCTCAGGAATTCATCTTCGAGCATTTCTGATTCTTCTCTATTTTTTATACACCGATATATTACTGGATGTATGGGTCAAATTCAATTCTTCTGTGAAGATTGTTCGAAAAGTAAATGAAGCCAAATCCGAAGTTATTCAGTTGGCTAAGTTGCTGGATATGAGATCCTTACATGCCTTATTATTTCTTCATTACAATGCTTTGGAACCAGCAAACACCTTTTCCGGTCATTTAAGCAAGCTAATCCAGCATCCAGATGATGATATCACTACATCACCTGAGTTATATGATGTTACGTTGGAATTAGCAAATAATGTCGAGATTCCAGCTAATTCTGTTATTCTGGCTTCAAGAAGCGCTTTTTTCGAAACCGTGTTATCATCCCGCTGGCAATACACCGAAGAAGAGGAGGAAATAGATAATGCGGCAGAAACAAAATCTGAAACCGATGTAACTCCAAGTTCTAAAGTAACTATCAAATTGACTCAATTTGAAAGAACTCCTTTTATGGTTGTTCTGCGTTATCTTTATGGAGCAGAATTAACTGGACTATTTGACAATTTCTGTGATGCTGATAATGGGAAAGAAAAGAAACATTTTTCTGAATTTGTTTCTCTAGTTTTCTCTGTTTTAGCTATTGCCGATGAATTGCTACTATTAGAATTGAAAGATGGATGTCAAGCTATTTTAGCAGATTTCATACATGCAAGAAATGTCGTTTCAATGTTGCAAGAGGCATACTTCTATCAAGCTCATAAGTTAGAAGAAGCTTGCTTATTTTATATTTATAATAACGTCGAATGTCTACTGTTAAACGGATTTCTAACCGATATTGACATGAATATATGGACAGAGATTGACAATGGGGTCAGAAAATATTTCAATTTCAATAGTGAAGTTCTCAAGACTCCTTGGAAATTACCGAATACTTACCATGAGCTATTCACTAATAAGGACAAAAAGCTACTGCCAATATTTCTTCATCAAAATATGGGTTTGAATGCAATTTATGCATCTGAAGATATGATTCCGGGATCAATTCAGTACTCAATAAAAAACAGAAAACATTCTACAGGTATGAAGCAATCTCAGTCATTTGGTTCTAGTAGACGTCCAAGTGTGAATAGCCTGAGTGCTTCTACGCCATCAAAATCTCCGGGAAATAAAAATAATGGTCCTCAGTATGAGGACACATTCGCTACAGATACTGACGATAGCTTTATAAAGGTTCAATCTGGCAGAAGGAGAAGAAGATCCAGCAATCGTGACAAATCTACTATTGTTCAATCGTCTCCTAGTATATTGATACCTCCAGTGACACCTATTGTTCATAGAACTTCGGCTGCTTCGGCTACTTTATCAACTGCCTCATCACCAATAGCAATTCCGATCAGTAGTTCTAGTTTTAATCATCCGCGTACACCCTCTGTATCCAACAAAGCTGCTTCGTTTGCTGCAGTTGTCTCATCTTCACCAATTTCTAGCACTCCTTCTAATTTCTCAGCATCTTCTTCGCCTTTGATAGAATTGGCTGTACCTAGTGAAGAGATTGCAATTTCTATCTTGCCAAGCAAAAAGCTTTCGCAAAAGGAAAGAAGAAAAATGATGCGTGAGGAAAAAGCAACAGGTTCAACTTCAAATGATTCTAACTCTGGTCTTGCTTCTGGCTCAAGAGCTATTACTTCCAATGGATTATCCTCCACTGTGTCGAAAAGTAACAATAGTTCTCCATTCTCCTGGGCTTCTAACCCAAAGCCAATTCAAACGATCCCATCAATGAGACGAATTGTAGAAGAAGAAAAGCGAAAAGCTCAGAAAAAGAAAGAGGAGACGGAAGCAGTTCCAAGTTTTGCTGAAATCAGAGCTGAAGAACAGTTTGAGCTTTGGTGGCGTGCGGAATCCGAAAGAGTTCAAAGAGAAATGAAAGAGAAACAAGATGCGGAAGAACGAGAACTTGCTAGACTTCGAAAAGTGTTCAAACAGGAAAATAGAAGTAAAGTTAATGGTAGTGACAGAGGTGAAAACAAAGAAAAAGATAAGGAAAGGGAGAAGAGCAGACCAACTCAGAAGAAGCGTAATAAGTCATCAAAAGTAGCCAACAGTTCAAACGGTAACAATGATGGACAGGAAAAAACAGAGAAACACAGAAAATCCTCACATATGTATTCTAATGACAGCAATCAATATATCGGATCAACATCAACATCAGGGTCGGGACCTTCAAAATCACGAAAAAACAATAGATCTCATAAACCTGAGAAACCAGAGAGACTTTCGCAGTCACAGGCACAAGCACAGTCATCACATTCACACTCAACGATAGTCAGTTCTTAACTATGTAAATAAATAATAATCCTAATAATATATACACATACATATATATCATATAAGCATAGTAATAAAAAGACCGTCAAGATCTATTCTTACATGTAAAACACAACCAGATGTGCTGACTCTTGCTAAGTCTATCATCATACAGGTCCGATATTTCAGCGATTCTCTACTGCAATAAATTTATTTACTTCAAAGTCATGAATATAATAAACAAAATATAAAATTATGTATATAAATATAAATATGAAAATGAAAACGAAAATGAAACACCGACAAGCAGAACAAATCAGCTATGCATAAATAATGGAAATATTAATACCAAAAGAATAATAAATATAAAATATTAGGAAAAAGAAACACGATGATGGAAAAGAAATGAAAATGCCCAAAGTACTAACTAATACGATGATAAAAACAGTATTCTCTATTTATGTAACTTAATTCTCTAAGCAGATGCAGCAATATGTTCAATTCCATCCTTACCGTTCGTTTCACCAAACCTTTGAACACATTTCGCCATTGTAGACGAAGATCTTGAAATGACATCAGTAAAGTAGTAATTTTTGATAGGGTTGGTCAAAGGTGCATCTGTAGCCTTTGCTTTACTATTGGCACTTTGTAAAGCTGCTAATGCCAATTTAGCTAATTCAGATGATGGTCTTTCGATAGAATCCTGCCGGACTAAATGAGGGGCCACGTCATTTATTCTACCCTTCAATTCGTATATATCTTCATAAGGTAATGGTGTTGATAGGTATTCAGAAAGAGCTCTAATAATGGTCCAGTTTTCTCTGGCAACTCCTGGGGGTCCAACAGCTGCTCGTGTAGCCTGTACACGTCCTTCTGTGTTGACATATGTGGCGGCTTGTTCAGTATAGGCAGCTCCTGGTAAAATAACATCAGCAAATGACGCACCTAAATCACCATGGTGACCTTGATAAATAACAAATGCATCTCTTGGAATATCGCTATTGGTGACTTCATCAGCACCAAGTAGATAGATCATCTTAGGTTGTGTGCTAGCAACTTCTTCACTTGGTGTAGCAAATCCAACATCCAATGCACCAGTTCTTGAAGCTTCTCTCTGTAAAACGTTATATCCATTCCATTCTTCATTCAAGAAATTTCCATTGTCTGAGACAAACTTGGATAATAGGTTGTAAATGGCCTTTGAATCTGGATGATCAGCAACTGCTGAGCCGACAATAATCATTGGCTTAGAGGCACCAGATAATTTCTTACCTAATTCACCACCTAAAGCCTTCTTCAAATCCTTGAAAGATGTTCCTAAATGATTAACCCAGAATGTAGAATCAAATTCTTCGCCAACTAATGAAATTTCAACATCCGCATTCAAGAAATGTTTTCTAATTCTAGCATTAATAAGAGAAGCTTCAAACCTTGGGTTGGTACCAACTAATAAGATTTGGTCTGTTTCTTCAATGCCGTTGATGGTAGAATTAAACGTATATGATGTTCTGAAATCAACTCCATGAGCGGGAACGGTATGAGATTCATCAGTGGTGAGGTTTTCTGAACCTAATGCGTTGGCTAAATCCTTAAGAGCAACCAATGACTCGACATCAACTAAGGCACCAGCAACAGCTTTGAATTCATTATCCTTAACATTAAGCTTGTTATAGGCTGAAGCAATAGTTGATAAAGCTTGATCCCAAGTAGCAGCTTCAAATCTATCACCACTACGGATCAAAGGAGTAGTAAGTCTTTGAGTCTTCAACCCATCAATAGCATATCTAGATTTATCAGAAAGCCATTCTTCATTCACATCATCATTAAGTCTAGGTAAAACTCTCATGACTTCAACACCACGAGAATCAACTCTAATATTTGATCCAACAGCATCTAAAACATCAATAGATTCAGTCTTCTTTAGCTCCCATGGTCTGGCTCTGAAAGCATAGGGTTTGGATGTGAGGGCACCAACTGGACATAAATCGACAATGTTACCAGAAAGTTCTGTGTTGATATTACGAGAAAGATAAGTTCCTATTTGCATATCGTTACCTCTACCAGAAGTACCAAATTCAGGAGCACCTGCAACATCATTCATAAATCTTACACAACGGGTACATTGAATACACCTATTCATTGAAGTTTTGACTAGAGGACCAATATCCTTATCTTCAACAGCTCTCTTACCAACAATTTCGTTGAATCTACCTCTATCACTACCGTACCTTAACGATTGATCTTGAAGATCACATTCACCACCTTGATCGCATACTGGACAATCTAATGGATGATTAGCTAAAATCATTTCAGTCACACCTTCTCTAGCTTTCTTAACTCTCTCAGTATTTGTATGAACAACCATACCATTAGCAACAGGGAAAGAACACGATGCAGCCATCTTTGGAGATCTTTCAATATCAACTAAACACATTCTGCAATTACCAGCAATAGCTAACTTTTCATGATAGCAGTATCTTGGTACAGTGACACCAGCTTGCTCACAAGCTTGAATCACAGCAGATCCAGCTGGAACGGTTACCTTTATGCCATCGATTGTCACTTCAACATCGGCACATTTGATAGCTGTATTAGAGAAGGATCTTGATATTATGGAACTTTGAGCTCTGCTAGCTCTCAAAACAGATTTGACAGAAAGCATTATGATGATATATGATTGTGGATGAGGTTTCTGCTTACTTTGGCTGAAATTCTTGAAGTCTTATGAAACAAGCCAATGGTATCAAATTCGACGTTCTTTGATGGACTACTTATCGATGAATCTCAATTAGTTCCAGACGCAAGTAACGAGCTTGAAGCTTCTCAGTCTATAGTGACCACAATATGCAAAAAGATTGAAATGACAACCGTCTTTCTTCCAATAGTTGAGAATCCGATATAATGAATTGTTATGTTGAGATTCAACTGGAAAAAACCAACTTATTATTGCTGACTTTATCGTGTCCTCCAGATGATTCTAGTATGAGAAGAAGGTTGAGACTGTACCTTTTCCTTTACTCAACTAACAGGTATTCAATTCAGGTCTCGAGGTCGCAGTTTAAATACCCCTTCTGCTGAATATACGCAATACTATTGGAAATCTGTGATTCAAAAAATTCCAATATTTTAATCAAATAAATTGAATACYTTCTTATTCAAGTAGAATGTTGTAGATGTTCTCTTTCCATCCTAAGTTACCTTTTCTTTTCTATATAAATTCCTTTCGTTATAAGAAAGGAACCCACAACAAATCAGGTCAATCTTTAATTTTACTTGGTTCCTCACAAATTATTCGACAGCCTATAGAAAAAGCGGTAATTTTCTATGTTCACTGTAGAGATATGCAAGAATTATGCAAGATGCTATAATTACATGTAGAGAATGTGGGGGTAAGAAATTAAGGAGAATGGACGAATTTATCAGCTGAATATAGCAGAAATTGTTAGAATTTATCTTTAAAGTGACTTATATTTTAATTGGCTATAGATCTTCGCTCTTCAAAGTAGCAATACATATGGTGAACATTGATTTATAGGGATTGATGGATAAATTCAACTCCCCCAATTCGTCCATTTTTGAAGTGACATCACTTGTAATGAGACTTGATGTTATGAATCAGCTTTATCAACCAGGCTTTGATTGGTTACTCAAATTACGCGGGAAACAGAGAACATGGCGGATATCTGAGCATTTCATATTATGCTTATGTAATCGTTAACAATTGATGATAATATAGGAGATAATGAATAGGTGAATGATGAACGATGAAGATAAAAAATGAAGATAAGATGAGACAGATAAGTATGTTTGAGGTTGAGGTTGAGGTTGAGGTTAAGAAGTGATTATTATGTGAGATAAAGGAATTAGCTTGGGTATGATCAAACTCTCTAAAGATGGATTATTATCTATTCGCTTATATATATATATATATATATATATATGTTATTTCACTTGAGGAAGGGCATTGTCAAAATATATGTTAAACTAATATTATCATCTATAATACACCTATATTTATCATTTATGAGTATATCTTACACCAATTTTTCACTTCTCCTTGTTCTTTTTCTTGGTAAAGGTTTCTCTTCTGCCGATTCAACGCTTTCAGCTTTTCGTTTGCCCCTCCCAGTTGTCGGTTCAAAAACCAAAGCATGATTATCTTCTAAAGTAGAAATCTCTTTACTTTTCTCTTTTTCCTTTTCTTTGTCTTTGCTGTACTTAGGGCCTGACTTCCGTTTCATTGCATTTGGTCCTTCGAACTCTCGAGTAACTGCCAACAATAAAGTGTTACACCTTCGTGATAACTCAACAGGAGTACGAGATTGGAAGTACCAATCAAATTTGAAGTCTTTAGACTTCCTGATATCATTCTTTATCCTATCCCAGACATTCTGCGATAGCAATCCGTATTTATTTACTTGCACCAAAATGAATCTGTCAGCATCCTTAGTATAAGTACGCTTAGAGTTATTCTGAGGATAAGTGACGTTAAATTCAGTTAGGGGAGCGCGATATTGAGCAATTTTTTGCTTTAAAAGTTGTTGCTGTAAAAGAAGCTTCTTAGCTTTCTTCTCATTTGCCTCGATTTGAGCAATATATTTCTCATACCCTTCAATTTCTTTGTATCTCTCCCAAAACACTTTAGCATAGTCTTCAATATCTTTTTGACTTTTATCACTGAATTCATTCACCATCAAATCAAAAGACTCTCTTCCATATTTACCAACAGCATGAACAAATGTTAAGAAATCACGTCTAGTCCAATTAGAAAATCCTTGTTTTGACAACTCAGCTTTACGTTCTTCTTCTTCTTCTGTCAACGGTACACTCTCATCTATTCGTTTCTGTTCTCTTCGCCGGATTGAATCACGAGATTTTCCTTCCTTCTGTATTTGCTCTTCGGTGACTTCATTGCCTGAAAATCTGTTACCAATGACACGTCTATAATTCAGCATTTCTTTCTCATATAATTCTTTAAGTTCTGGAGGAAAGAATTGATGATCTTGTCCCATTAAATTTTTAGGTGCTCTTGGCTTCTTAGATCCTGCATTAGTCATAGAAGATGCCAAAACATCTTTATAATAATTGTCAATGGAATATGCATGTTCTTTCCTTTCTCTTTTACTAGGATTGATCCAAAACTTCATTCTTTCAGATCCTTCTTTTGCAACTTTTGTAAAATCCTGACCATTCCATTCATAGGCATTTGAATCAGAGGTAAATTTTTGAAGATCATCAATTCCAAGCTTCAAATAACGGTCATTCAATTTCTTGGTACGCTCTTCACCCTTTTTGAGAATAGTATCTATATCATCATCCACCAAAGTACCGCCACCAGTCGATTCAAACAATTGCTTGGCACCATGTTGGATCATTGATAGAAGTGCATCTTTGTTAGTTGCAGTACTTGTCTCCTTGGCATTTCCATTACCAACGCTAGCTCTTCCTTGCTGGATAACCAGTTGGTCTAAACGTAACTTTTGAGTAGCTCTTTCGAGAACTTTTTCCTCAATTGCATTCTCAGTAATAAATCGGAAAACGTACACTTGTTTGGTTTGACCAATTCTGTGTGCTCTATCCATAGCTTGTAAATCAGCTTGTGGATTCCAATCTGAATCGTACAAAACAACTGTATCAGCGGTGGTCAAATTGATACCTAATCCACCAGCTCTAGTAGTCAACAGAAATATAAACTGCTCTGATCCGGGTTTATTGAATTCATCAATAGCAGCTATTCTATCCTCATGATCAGTAGAACCATCAATTCTACAGTATTCATAATCTCTGAGGAAACAATAATCTTCTAATATGTCCAGCATTCTAGACATCTGAGAAAAGATCAACACACGCGATCCATTAGCTTTCAATTTTCTCAAAAGCTTGTCAAGAATTACCATTTTCCCAGCATTAGCAACTAAATGCTCATCCGTTGTAAATGGTGGTCCAGGCTCGGCTCCTTCAAAAAGATAAGGATGATTACAGCATTTTCTTAGTTGCATAACTATATTCAGCAATCTGGTTTTCCCTTCACGTTTACCAATGGCACCATTTACTGCATCAATGTCTTTTTCCAAAAGTTTCCGATACCATTTAACTTGCATTTCACTCATACCGACAAACAGATTGACTTCCTTCTTTGGTAACAACGATTTCTCAACATCTGATTTCACTCTTCGTAGTAAAAATGGTGATAGAACTTTATGAAGTTGTTTCACGACCAAATCTTGATCATTCTCTTGACTCTCAAACCATTGATCAAATACCTCAGAATCTCCAAAAATATCTGGTAGTAAAAAGTTCAACAGTGCCCATAATTCATGTAAGTTGTTCTGTAAAGGTGTACCAGTTATGAGTAGTCTATATTTCGAATAGAATAGACGAATGATTTGAGATAGTGCCGAACTCTCATTCTTAATTCTATGGGCTTCGTCAACAATTAAATAATTCCAGGCAATCTTCTTTAGTTGCGCTTTCTCTCTGATAACCATTTCAAATGAACAAATGCAAACGTCAAAATCACAGGTCAGTAATCTTTGGCTAATTAGATCTGCACGTGCATTTTTATCTCCTTGTAATACCAATGTATTAACATTAGGTGTCCATTTCTTGAACTCTCGGCGCCAGTTGTCCAATGTTGATTTAGGAACAATCACAATAAATGGACCTGATATACCCCTTGTGTATCGTAGATAGCCTAGAAATGAAATAGTCTGTAAGGTCTTTCCCAAACCCATTTCATCAGCCAAAATACCAGATAACTGGTTTTCATGTAAAGATATCAACCAATTTAAACCTTGAATCTGATACTCTCGTAACTTTCCATTAATATATGCAGGAGACTCAGTCACAATTGTTGGTTGCCCGTATTCATCATCTTCTTCTTCATGAATCAATTCTTCATCCTCTTCCCGTTCAGTCTTTCTCCTGCGGCTGGATGTGTTATTACTATTTCGTTGAGCTTGGGAACTCCTTCGGCTTTTTCGTTTAGTTTGAAGTGATCCTGAATTGGATTGTTCATCCAACTCAGCCACAATATTCCGTAGTTTGGGATCCTTACTTACCTCAATGAAATGACGAAATAAATCAGTCAAGCCCAGGAGGTATTTGAAACGCTTCTTAGAATCTTCCAAGTCATTGTTTGAGCTTTTCTTCCAATCTTTCGGTAGTAAATATTTATTCTGCTTGTCTTCTAAAGATTCAAATGGAGGTTCAACAAAATTATGAACAGGTGTGTTCGTTCTTGTAGTATTTGTAGATAAGGCTGTTGATGGCGTAGCTGGCACCGAGGATGTCAAAGAGGGTGCCATCTTGACTTATGAAGCTGATTGAAAGTGACCAGGGAACAAAAAATATTATAGATAATACACTGATCAAATGTATTAAAAAATCCTTCCAAAAATTAAGGCTATGCTTTTTTCAAAAAGAAATGTTTGATATACTTGGTTCGATTTTATTGTTGTGCGAATCTACAAATCTGCTTATGATAAGAATGGATTCACGTGCCGGAGAAGGAATTTGAAATAAGAGTATAAAAGAGTATTTTGATCCCTGACAAATAGTTAATGACTATCAAACTGATTCTCAAATTGACACGGTTTTCTAAAGTGTAAATTTAATCGGTAGAACAGCTATTATCGTTTCTAATAATTCACTGATGTCAAGCGTACTTCTTTATCAATTCAAAACGCGATGAGCACCAGATCAATCACTTATCAATAATGAAACATAAACAGTCATATTCAAATATCGGTTTTCTATTTCGTTCAACAAGATGACTAATCCACAGTCCATCTTCTGTCGAAACAATTCGGTCACAAAGTGCGACTATATAGCGCTCCCTTACAAGAAGTATGAAGTGTTAATTATTTTTCCTGTTTACCAGGAGCACCATGAAACAGTGTTCCGAACAGAGTTGTTCTGGTTATGCAATCTTCATGCATATTTTCGGGATTAAGGTTTAAGATGGGACTTTAACTTTAATTTTATTTTGAAAGGGTACTGAGACATCA
Organism: Sporopachydermia quercuum; assembly: GCA_001599295.1. Taxonomy (NCBI): domain Eukaryota; kingdom Fungi; phylum Ascomycota; class Sporopachydermiomycetes; order Sporopachydermiales; family Sporopachydermiaceae; genus Sporopachydermia; species Sporopachydermia quercuum. The sequence continues at coordinate 1,627,347 of BCGN01000002.1, read as the reverse complement.
AGGGTAGATAGCCTATGCATCAAGCGATTAGAAGGAAGAAAACTAGGAGTATTTGGAGTACTATAAATAATATGTACTGAAAAATGATATAGTACTGCAATATATGGGGAGAAGAATGTTTATAGTAGCAGAAGTATAAGAGCAGTCTTTAGTACGAGGATATCAGTAATCTCACCGGAAAAGAATAACTTCTTTGACTTGAGTTCGTATTTTGTATGATAAGGATAATGATTACCATAACATTTATTTGGTAGCTAAAAAGTATACTAATTATACCTCATTATACTACGACTTACTATCTGAGCTTCAAACGCGAGAAGAAACTTAAGAACAATGGAGAACAAGCCAACAGGGATAAAATTATAAACAGACTTAGTGTGTAGAAATGAAAGAAAGCAAACTTCAATAAAAATGCAAACTGATTCAAGCAGGTCTTCCGCTGAGATTCTGAATGTTACAATACTTGACCGAAAAGATAATTGACTAAAAGTTTTTCATTAGAGATTAAAAGACTAACTTATGGCATTACATATAAATCTAAAGATATTAAAACACCCAATGCATGAATACAAACGCGATAATCAAAGTCTTCTACCTCTTCTACCACCCTTTCTTCTAGTAGAGTCTGAAGGAATTGGGGTAACATCTTCAATACGACCAATTCGGAGACCAGATCTAGCCAAAGCTCTCAAGGCTGATTGACCACCAGGACCAGGAGTCTTGGTACCGGTACCACCAGTAGCTCTGATTTTGATGTGAACAGCAGTAATTCCAACTTCCTTGCATTTAACGGCAACATCTTGGGCAGCCAACATAGCAGCGTAAGGAGATGATTCATCTCTGTCGGCCTTGACCTTCATACCACCGGTAACGCGAGAGATGGTTTCACGTCCTGATAAATCAGTAACGTGAACAAAGGTATCGTTGAAAGAAGCAAAAATTCTAGCAACGCCAAAAACTTGGCTGCCATCACGGGATTGTGGGCCTAAGGTAACGTTTTCTAATAAGTTAGTACATGAGATACGGTAAAACTAATGATAACAAATCGTACTAGGAAATATTCAACGCCCAAAATGGCTTTTCGCATTTTCACACCGATGTTTGTTGATTATACAACTAGATCATAGAAGAAACGTTGAATGGTTTAGTTGCTTTCTAGTGATCTTTTTTCAGCTTTGTATTGCTGATAAACAATTCCTTCAATAACATTCGACGGAAGGGTCATTTCGTCTCAAATTTCAACAACTCCAGAACTTCCTTATAACTTGTTGATTAACTACTCTCATAGGTTGACCTGTTTATTACACTTTATTTGTCGCTCGGTATAAATCTTCTCCTTCAGTAACTCCTACATTCAACAAACATCACCTGCCWTAACTGCTTATTGATCAATGAATATCTCCTTTGTATTAATTATATTCTCTTTTATGCACATACCAGTCTTTGGAGCCATCTTGAAATGTATTTGGTCTGTAGTTGATGAAAATATTCAAAAAGACTATTGACCTTCACTATCGTCTATTGCACTAATCATATAGAAAGAATGGTAGTTATCAAGTGCGTGAAAAGAAAACCTGAGTCCTTCTCCTTCGAAGATTTGATAGTTTGTTCAACCAACACCCAAACTCCGCCCTCACATAGTGAGGAACCACTTACAATTTAATGCGTCATTTGAAAATATTAATTATTTATAAATACTGAGATACTTCACTTCACTTCACGTAAGACATATATCCTAGTTTGGTAATGCACGTCACAACCATAARAAAATATAAACCATTATGAGGACACCTTAGTTACTTCACGTGTTGTGACTGTTATTAAGTATTGGCTAACCATTTTCACTCCAGAAAAGACAAACCCACGCACAATGTTCCTCTTTGTTTTCCATGCTCTCATTAATTCACTTGTCAACCTTGGAAGCTKGTGAGAGACTAACAGGAAGAGGACTCATATTTTTCCTTAGTGATATACATATTTGACGACGACTTCAATATATACTTACCTAATAGCAAAGATTATTGTTTGAATTATCTTCTGATCAACACATCAAAAGTTAAGCAATAACTATTCACTATGCCTGTATGTACATGATGATGGAGGAAGAGTGATACAAGAAAAAAGGCTAGATGCTTTCGAATTGTGAAGTGCCCCTGTATTAAAGTCAGGGAGATATTGGGACAAGTTACTAACAAACTATGTAGAGCAATAAGTCATTCAGAACAAAGGTCAAGTTGGCCAAGGCTCAAAAGCAGAACAGACAAATTCCTCAATGGTTCCGTCTCAAGACTGACAACACCATTAGATACAACGCTAAGAGAAGACACTGGAGAAGAACCAAGTTGGGCATCTAAGTTACATTATATCATTTGTTCAAAAACAACCCTCAGCTATGTCTGTATAAATATAATGAAGGATTTGCTGTAATTTGATAAATCTCAGCATTAATTTGATTTGTAGAGGTAGAATTGTGGGTTCAGGATTGTATGGGCATTCTAGGAATAGAATGGAGTTACAGTAGGCTATCTGTGAATAATGAGCGACTAACCATCGAATAAAAAACAAATTTTCAAACCACTTAAACAGAACTTTTTACAATGGTCTATTCGGACTACATCAACGACACCAAGTGTACTAAGTAAGATCATGTCCGTGAGCTATCACCATTTAGTATTGGTCCTTTTATATATACCCAGTTTCACCTATATTAATATCGGTCGATCGAACTCTATACAACTCGACATTCATACTCCAACCATGCACTTCTATATTCTCCTCTCCTAATCTCCGGACTTGTTCTAAACCTGCATTCCCTCGTAATGAAACACCATTGACACCAACAACCCTCCACCAAGGTAAACTTGTAGATCCAGGTAATTGCTTCAATGCTTGTCCGACATGTCGCGCATTGTTCGGCTTATCAAGGATACGGGCAATATCACCGTATGTCAAAACTTTACCGTAAGGAATGTTTCGTGTCACTCCGTAAACCTGGTCCCTGAAGTTCATTGCTCTAAATAAGTTAGTCTACCGGCCATGAAAATTAATGGGACAATGTCCGTTCAAGGTCCCGTTATTATATATATAACTGTAAGCAATCGCTTTAAGTAAATGCTAAAACATACCAAAGTAAAAATGAAATAAAAGCCAGCGTAATGCCACCATTTTCATCGTGTCCACCATTGGTTGTCCACCATCCACGAATTTGTCTTCTCTCAACAGAAGTATATTTGCTTACTCTAAATTTTCCGATTAGGAAAATACTATATTTAACTATCCTCTGTCTTCCTTCTATTGGAATTCTAGGATAAAGTGGTAAATAATCGTTCTGTGGAGTGACAGGCCTTATTACCTGGGTTACTTCATGTTCAAAAAGCTTAGAAAACTTAATGTCTCACTATGATATATACATGTAATAATAGCCATGATCTATGCCATAATACAAAAATCCCACAAGATGCAATAATGAGTCTCTCTTATATTAAGATAATGAATTCTCACTGCTATTTGACATCCTTCGATAATCACTTCAGATATTACGTTTCAACAATAGATATTACGGTTACTTAGTATRATAATGTACACAACCGTTTGGAACTACTGAATGAGAATGGCAACTTGCTGGGCCTTCAGGCGATTCAAAAAATACTTCAGGATCTGATATTGGCGATTCTTTTAGAAGGAGTGAAATGGCAAACAATTTACAAGACCAAGAAACTACAAATCCTATAAACCTGTATGACAGAACTAAAATTTCATATTCATTAATAACTGACTATTGAGTATTATTGTCCTTTTTTATCTGTACCATAAAAAAGCTTGATACCTTTCAAAGCGATCTCAGCGGCTTTTCTTTCGGCAGCTCTTTTACTTCTACCTACTCCTTTCCCGACTAAAACTCCTTTTAGATATACATTTGCTTCAAATTCCGGATAAGGAATAGTCTCATGAATCGCCACATGTTTATAGATAGGTCGTCCTAAAGGTTTATTGTTACATTCTTGTACTAGTCGTTGTTTGGCATCAGGAGAGACTTCTTCATCAGGCATATCTTGAATCACCGTTTTCGCAAAAAATTCAGAAAACTTTTTATCAGCTAAACTATCGGTTAGAGAATCCAGTAGAACAGCATTCCTTCTTATAGGTGCAACTACTTCAGATTTCGGGGAAGATAGAGGTTTCTCTACGTAACCATTATTATCACCATCATTCTGAACTAAAGGGTATTTGATCACTGATGTCACAGTTTCTTGTCTCTCTTCCTCTTTAATCATTGTTTCTGATCTTGGCTTTTCTCTCCTTATTGATGCAAACTGTTCAATCAGCTCTTCATTTGCTAAAGCATCCATGGCAGCCCGTGTCTTTGCATCTTTTTCACTTTTTCCCCTACCTTTACCTACGACAGTACCATTTATACGAGCATGCACAACATAATCAATTTTTTGACCGTCACCTTTTCGTACGCGTAAATATTCAATGGGAGTTTGCGCTGATCCCACTTTAGAGTATAAAACGTTCTTGGCATTTTCGTTGAGCCTTTCGTTTTTCAGCGTACACTCTGCCTTATCTATAAGTGGTTTAATCAAAGCTTGAATCCACTTAGTAGCCACCTGTCTTCCATTCTCAGAATCAAGCACGACGGCTGCTATATATGCCTCCAACACATCAGCAAAAATTTTCCCTTTTCCTGCAGCGACTTCTTCTAATACTGTTGAACTTTCTTTCTCAGGTTTGTCAGTATCTTTCGTCTTAACTCTCAATGCTTGTATTTTTTTATCGTCAAATAAAATACGAGAGGGAAACTCATAAGCTTCAGCCCATTTTCTTAGAGTATCATTACAAACACATTTCGATCGTAACTTTGTCAATGCTCCTTCTCTAGCGTAAGGAAATTTGTCAAATAGTGTTTCTGTCACCACCGTACCAAGAATTGAATCTCCTAAGAATTCCAACCGTTCGTTGCTACCAGATATTCGTTCTTCATCTGTTAGATAGTCCTTATCGTTCATCCGGGACTTATGACTGAACACTTGAAACTCTAATGCCTTATTATTAATCTCTGGTAATGAAGGGAATGATCCAAGTCCAGGATCATAATTCTTCACACCTGTCTGTGCTTTTACTATCGCTATAGTTGATGGTTTCTTTATTTCATTCTCCTTATCACTCAAATTGGATAGTTTCTGCAAATCTTGAGCTTTTGTAAACTCCAGTAGTTGATCAAAAAGTTTCAAATGACCTTTTGTGTGGACATTCTTCAACAATACTGCCAATTGAACTTTCTTTCTAGACAGTGTTTGAATCAGTTCCGTTGAGTTTGAAGATTCAGAATTCAGAATCCTATCATTCACTTCTTGTGTGGGTGCAAATTGTATGATATTTTCCACTGCATTGGTTAACTGCGATACATAATACTCTACTGACTCCAAAGTAGATATTGTTAGTCCAAAATTTTTGGAAAGGCCATTTTCTTTAACAGCTTCAACTTGAGCTAAAGGTATATTCTCTGCTTCTAGAGATGATGAAGATGGTCCTGGTGGTGAAGAATTTAGTCGACTCCTCTTAGCCCTTGCATTTCCACCCCCTTCTGAAGCTGACTGACTCACTTTTCTTTTCGGAGCATTCTGTTTCAATTTATCACTTCCACTCATTATTATTTACCTGAACCTCAAAATATGCCATCTAGTTGTCTATCAGAGTCAAATTTGACAGAATATTATCTGCAACTCATGAAGAACATCCTATAACAGGACCCAGGTAATTCAATTAGAACAAATAGTTAGAGGAAAACTCAGAATAGTAAATTGAAACTCTTTAGGCTAATACATATACAAAAACTATTCATCTTTTCCCACGACATAGCATTTCTCTTCAATCCAATGGCAATTAAAGTGATCTGAAAAAGAAAAAAATTGTACAGGTAGATTAAGTTATTCAATGTCCATTGAATAGTGTGATAGATGTTTAGTTGCGGATGACATAATCAATTAATCAGTATTTTGTTTCTATGAATATTGATGGAAGATTCGAAATCTAATGTGTGATAAGCAGCCAGGAACAATGTAGTTCTGATAATAATGGGATGAGCTAGGTAAATTCTAAGATTTCTTTCTTTTTGAAAGAGCTATTTGAAGTTTGGATATTTGAAGTCTATTCATTTATGTTAAAAGATGAGCCAATCTTACATTCTGAAGAGCTCGAGATCAACACCTAACCGCCAGCATGCACAGCCTGACTAAACGAAAATTCTACGAGGTGCGCGCTGCGATGGGGAAATCGTATGAAGGGAATTGCCGGAGTCAGCTCGACTTCTCAAACACTTCCAGCTAGAGGATTCCAATAATTGAGATATCTTCGCTTTCGAGCACTCAGATAAATATGTCTTTTCAAAAGAATATTCATTGACAAGAGATAGGAGATCGTGTACATGTGATCTATCTGTTTGCTGTTTACCCACTTCCAAACAAGGAGTGATATTAGTATTCCTAATTAAGAAAAAATCAACTACAAATCAAACTCTATTGAAGAAGCTGTGTGCAACCTCCAATTAATTATCAATTTATAGTACCGATGTTAACTATCCTTCATGCATCGGAAGGGAAACTACAGAATTGTTGGCTGCTTGATTAATAATACAGAACATATTCGTTCGCTTAATTACAGAGTATTGCTCCCAGATGATAGTTCAAAAGTATAAAGGGAGTTCTGATATCAAAAGATATAGTTGAAACTATCCCTCAATCCTATGATAATAGGTGAGAATACTGGACTACCGTATGTTGTGCATAATCAATGTAAGCAATTGACTTGGAGAACAGTGTACTGATCCCACTATAAAGCTATATATCCCTGATAAGAATTTTCATTTACAGTTGAAGGGAAATCTGAAGCTGTAAAACTGGTCAGCTTTTATACTTATCAGGGAGCAAGAAGCTAAGCATTTCTTCACAATGACTATAGATATAAATAGGGCTGGGAATTGAAAAAGAGATGAAGTAGAAAAAATATATGGATATCTAGAGTTATATCTATTCATGTATATTTATGTACTTTCATAGTTATAAGCAATCGATGTCTGATGTAGCTGTCTTAAAACGGAATACGAATTCAATATGTAGACAATATCTAAAAGTAGTAGTTAATTATTAGTAACTGGTAAACATCACACTGTAAGACAAAAAGAGCGTGTGAACTAAATTTCTTCAATTCCGTTGACAGTAATCATTTCATTCCTCCCTCTCTCCAATCCAATATCTGCATTCTTGTTCTCATTTATATTCTTTTTCTTTCTTTTTCATAATCTAATGAAAGAATTGTTCAGAATAAACAATACTATATTTGAGTAAAATAGCAATTTAAGAAATATTTCGCGTTTGTTAATGGTTTATAACAACTAAACTGACATAATTATTTACTTCCCCGATTTGTGGTATAATCATCAGAGAAAGCAGTTTGATTATCAGATTATAAAAGAATAATTAATAAATTTTACCAACAGTCTACTATTGATTCAGAGTCATTAACATAGCAGTGGCGTTTATTCAGTAAGTAGAAATATGACACTGGTTCGGCCTGACCTAAATTGTAAGCCTCGTTCATAACTAATCTGAGGTAACCATCCTAACATTTATTTACAACAGTTGAAGAATCTCAAATACATCAATACAGTTAATAAGGAGAAAATAACAACATTGTTTTAAGATTTTATATATTCATCGGTTTTTTCGTTAGTCTATTTTCGAGACCTTTCTTCTGAAATTAAAATGGATGCTCAAAACGCCAATCCAGCTATGATTAATAGTTCTAAGCTTTCAGGTGCTTCAACACCAGCTACTGACAATCATTCTGTCACAAAAAGATTACAAAGTGAGCTTTTACAATTAATGGTAAGTATCAGTTTGTCTCTGCAACGTCAAGGAATAGGCCACTCGTTCTAAACAATTTCCTGTTCCTCTGAGGGTAATACTAACAGCATTAATTGAATAGATGTCTACAACTCCAGGTATTAGTGCATTTCCTGAATCTGACGCTGACATGCTTCAATGGGCAGGAACCATAGCTGGTCCTGAAGGAACGTACTACGAAGGATTAACATTCAAAATTTCCTTAACTTTCCCCCAAAACTACCCATATGCTGCACCAACGATCAAGTTTGTTTCTCCGATGTACCACCCGAATGTTGACATGGCAGGAAATATCTGTTTGGATATTCTCAAGGAAAAGTGGTCGGCAATTTATAACGTGCAAACAATTTTACTTTCATTGCAATCGCTACTAAATGAACCGAATAACAGTAGTCCGTTGAACGCACAGTATGTTATTGCGCTTTGATACAGTTAAGTAATTTTCTGGCTAAAAAGTACTGTACTAACTACAAATATTAAGGGCTGCCCAACTTTGGGATGAAAATCCAACCGAGTATAAGCGATTATTAATGCAACGTTACCAGGAAATATAATGAGTGGGGATTTGAGGATTTAGTTGTCTGTAATATTAAAGTATATCTCTATTTTTTATCCTAGAGTAATAATAAAGATTGAGTTCAATTTAATCACAATCACTAGTACACCACATGAATTTGAATGAGAAAGTCCACTTTATAGTGTCATGTAATCGGGTTATTCATGGTTGATGCCAAAACAGTTGAGTACCAGTAATTTCCTATTCGCCTTCCACACCAACTGTCTTTGAAACTGTTCCCTATTGAGCATACATCAGTACGATGCACAGACGGGCATGAATGCAATACATAGGTAAATATGATTGATCTCTGTAAAATTCTCTAATTTTCTACCGTGATTGAAAAATCAAAGTGATATCAATAAGCAGCTTTCTTCATATCCTACGTACTATTCAAAGATCAAAGATCAAAGAGCGTTGTAAAGTTAAAATATGACCTAATCATCACGTGGTTATCACAGGATGCATTTAGTGTTTATTTGCTTGGGCAGAATTCTGTATATCTCTGTCCGTGCTCATATGTTTCATATAGAATTCTCTATCGAAGCTCGACTATGAAATCTTGGTGTACCCACGCAAAATTATTCATTGTATGCCTGGGCAATTCTCCAGCTTGTGAGGACTCAGGTTAGAGCTCGTTTCTACTATCTGCTGTAGACACTCTCATAATTACCAAGTACATTGCATAGTTGTTCACATATAGAGTGAATTTATTATTATCTATTTCGAGACGGTATTGTTTTATTCAGTAACGAATTGACAGCTAATAGATAATATCAAAAATGCCTACCAGATTAACAAAGACAAGAAAACACAGAGGCCACGTAACCGGTATGTTAACGATTCTTGTTTTATGTCAAAGCAATCAAGATAACGAGTGAGAAGTATATTACTATTGAAGCAATAACGATCTTTGGAGTTTTTAATTGCATTAGATGAATTGTTTGTTCACAATAGTTGGAGATTGATCAGATTGTTTGAATTGCAACTTATCAGAATTTATCTTATTGTATGATCATAGAAATGTCGGCACAACATATGGGCGTCTTGAGACGGAGATGAATATATATTGCTTGAGACTCCGCTTTGTAGATTGTTTGTCAGTTTTCATTAAACTTATTTTTGAATAGTACACTAACTTTTCCTAGCCGGTTACGGTCGTATCGGAAAGCACAGAAAGAATCCTGGTGGTAGAGGTATGGCTGGTGGTCAACACCATCACAGAACTAACTTGGATAAATACCATCCTGGTTACTTTGGTAAGGTTGGTATGAGATACTTTCATAAGCAGCAAGCTCATTTTTGGAAACCAGTTATCAACCTTGATAAACTATGGACTCTTGTTCCTACTGAATCCAGAGATAAGTACTTGTCTGCTGCTTCTTCTGAAGCTGCCCCTGTCATTGATACTTTGGCTGCTGGCTACGGTAAGGTTTTGGGTAAAGGAAGATTACCTCAAGTTCCTGTTATTGTTAAGGCTAGATTTGTTTCCAAGTTAGCTGAAGAAAAGATTAAGGCTGCTGGTGGTGTTGTCGAATTGATTGCTTAAATGGAATCGAATTAACATCTAAATAAAACATTAATCACTTTATATTAAGATTAACTCCGTAGTATTGTATCGAGATCGGGCCTTATTGAATGATGGATTGAAAGTCAGGGGAAATGGACAAAATTGTGTACAAGATAGAAGTCTGTTTGTTTTGCAATTATCGAATACAACACGAGCAATTCAAAATCTTACAACTAAAAAAACCCATTAATCGTTGTAATTCGGTAAGTGTAACTTCCGCCGGATTTTAAGCTGTATGTTCTATATTTTTTTTCTTTTTCAAGGTCTCTACGATATTCTCTCAAAAGTATACATTATCTGAATAAAGTTTGCATTGAACATGATTTATACCTCGAAGCTTATTTTATACAAATTTGAAGAAAGCTATTCACCTGAGGTAGACTTCCGTTGTAAGGCTTGTGGAATCGATTGATATTCCCATAAACACAATTGCATCAAACTTATTGTCTATGTCATTTGTTAATCAGAGTTCCAGGATTGATTTTAAGGAAACTCCTAGATAATGTGTTAGTTGCCTAAGAAAYCTGACTGGTGTTTCATGAAAGAGAGACTTGATACATGTTCATCTTATATAGATAGAAGTAGTGCTCCATATATCACTTTCATATGTATTAAACAATCTCGAAAAGATAGCCTTGTTGATTCATGGTGAACAGCAGTTATTTTCAGGGTAAAGCTCTGTAAAGAAAAGGGTCCTACCGCTAAACACATAATACATGATGAAAACACATGAACCATAAAGGCACTTACATCCTTTTTATTTTGAATTGCAGCCCAGACGTCAACATGTTCGAAAATCAAGAGTGGATGCCAACTCCARCATCGGAAACTCGACTTTCCTGAAGTGAAAAATCCATAGAAACACACCTTACCGATGAAATGACAGTTCTTGAATATACGAAGATTCAGAAATAGATAAAGTTGTGGTGAAAGAACAATGGAACAATGCGAACTGTATCTTAGGCACTTCCTCCTCAGTGGTAGGAAATGGTAATTGCAACTGCACTGATGAACCTAAAGAAATTTCGAGTACACATCTTGTTATAAATCCCACCTAATCAATTACTTGTGAAACCACTCAGTCTAGTATTATTAATATCAGATTGATATAACCAGTGCAATTGCTTATGATTCTTCAAACTTCCGGAAGAGTATTTACGATCTTACATTGACTTGCATTCGATGCTATACTTACCTTGTTGGACTGTGCCATCCAGTTTTCCTTGATGAGTATACCAAATATCATCAACAAGGGATAATGCGGAAATTGAGGTTGTGGCTATATAAGCCGGCTTTGATTCCCTATCGATAGTAATTGAGCAGACAACCTGCTGATTTGTAGACTCTATTTCATCGATTTACAACACCAGATATTGTAAAGCTTTTAGAAATTAAAACTAGATAGACGAAACAATATTCAACAACAAGATGAAGTACCAAACTCTTGCAACGCTGGGTATGTTATCAGCGGCTATGGCTGAAGCTGAATCTCAACGTGAGTTTCAGTTGAAAGCTGTATTGGATCACCCTGCTATCAGAACTACTCAATCAATCAAAGACACCGCTTTTGGATTAGCAATTGGAGAAGAAGGAGAAGATACTATTGCTGCAAATGTTAATGATAATGGAATTGTTGTTACTCCCAACGGTCAATTATCTTTGACAAATAATGGTCGTATTGTTACCACGCCATATGGTAACTATCCTGTTTTGGTTCAGGGAAACAAAATAGTGTCAGCTACCGAAAACCAATTGGTTGCCTGTCGAGACCCTCTAACTGATGCTTTTTACTTACAGCAAGGTAAATGCAAGTCAGATTCAATTAATGTTTCCATGCTCCTTGTGAGAAACGAGAAGCCTACTATTGGAAAAAGAGACCTCGGATCCCTTAAAGAAAAACTTGGAAAAGGGGAACGAGAGGAAGAAGACTGTGAAGAAGAAGACCCAGTTGAAGAAGATGAAGATTGCGAAGAGGAAGAACCTTCCAAGAAAGAAAAATTGAAGGAAAAGAAACAAGCTCTCAAAGACAAACTCGCAGACAAGAAACAGGCCTTGAAAGACAAGCTTACAGATAAGAAACAAGCTTTTAAAGACAAATTGAAGGGCAAGTTTGGAAAGGAAGACCCCGAGGAGGAGGAGGACTGTGAAGAAGAAGACCCAACCGAGGAAGATGAAGATTGCGAAGACTCCGCAGTTTCTAAATCTTTGAACTTGTCTAAGAGAGGCTATGCTAATTCAACTAATTGGAACGAGAAAGATTGGGAAAAGGATGTAAAGGACTACGATGAAGAGTGCGACGAAGATAAAAAAGACTATGATGAAGATTGTGAATCAACTACTTCGTATAACACCACTTTAGTCACTAAGACCAAAACTGATTCAGTCACTCACCTAACACCCCCTGTCACGACCACATCATCCGTCCCTTATACTATCAAAACCAGTGTCAAGTATAATCACTCTACCCCTACCAACCATACAATTCCCCCTAGTAATGGTGGGGACTCCGCAAACGGTATGAATGTCCAACTTTTGATTCCTGCTCTGGCTATTGGTCTAGCTATTTTGTAAGTAGAATAGATTGATAGCTATTGACCGAGACCAACTTGCAGTTTCTAGTCATACTGATATCCGATTCCAGTTGGTAGGATTTCTTGATTTATTTCTTCATTCACTTCGTTCGTTCATTCGTTTGGTGTCTTTATCATTTGTTTGTTTATTTTAACTATAATTTTTTTTCTTTTCCTTTTTGCTTATTGCTTATTGTCTTTTTTTTTTTGGTTTACTTCAGTTCTTGTATCTTTACCCTGTCGCATTAGTTTCATCTCAGTCGTTCATTATTGACAACTGTATTCGGCAACTTAATCACAACAGGATAAKGATACATTAAAAATGGTTATTCTTTAATTTATTATAAGTCAAGAACTAATATCATAAACACTCTTGTTTAGTACTATACTGTAACCTTCGTAACTCTGTTTTGTTATTGATGTTGAATGAATATTAACATACAATAAAAAAGAAAAGAAAAAGGGAGGAATATAGGAGCGGCTGTTTATTATTTGTTCTATTCATTTTGCTTTTGCTGCAAATTGAGGTCCTCTGTGCTCAATGACCAAACCACAAAAGGTGTTTCACGGTGTGAAATTGGTACTGAGTTGCAAGGATGAACGAAAAACTATTTTACAAAGACAAGATAGGTTTAAAACTAGACAGTGCCAGCCATTATGTATCTTAACTTATTGAATTCTCATGTCTTCTTGACTGCAATAGATATCAAGTATAATCATATACTTTATGGACTAATTGTGTATCTTTATTGTGCTGATTCCGTTTCGGCTTTTGAAACTCAACAGCTTCACAGCATTTGAGTAACTGAAATTTCAGTAAATTTATGGAACTTTAATACGGAAGATATGTCGAATGTCCTCTCATATATACCGCAATCAAATAATTATAGTATTAGCGACAAACTATCGTTCCTATAATGACTCATCGGCTTTCTTTAGGTGGAGGAAGCGTAACGCTGTTTCGCGAACAAGAAACCGAACTACTGTCCATGAACCGGTACGATGAAACTTACTAACGGTCTGGTTACTGGTATACAAATATACTTGAAGTACGCAAGGACTCCTAACAGATAGGACATATATCCGGACAACAATAATGTGAGAAACAATCACAGCTCTTCTCCAATTGATAGATTGAAAAGTGAAAGTTAATAATGATCTTCTTTGCCTGGGGACTAAATTGGGTGTCGGAAGCGATTCAGGCACCGAGTTGTAAAAAGCTCCCCCTATTCTTCTTATTATTTAAGAAGAGTATGTACTTTCTAATACTTTATTTATCACGTAGCATATAAGAAATTTGTATCAGAGTAATTCAGGGAAGCTTTTTTTTACGTCTAGCCAACATTCTCGATAATGAGTTTTCGATATTGTTCAAAGATGACGCTACCAATAAGTCGCCGATTTCTATCTACTGGGACCAAACCTCGACATCTTCTGTCGATACAAGATCTTAGTTCGTCTGAGTTAGCTGCTCTTGTTTCATCGGCAGCTAAGCATAAGGCACTGATCAAATCAGATGCAGTAGCACCAAAGGTATCCTTGGCAGCTAAGACAGTTGCTTTGATTTTTTCCAAAAGATCTACTAGAACCAGAGTCTCTACAGAAGGTGCAGTTCAATATTTTGGGGGACTGCCTATGTTTTTGGGTAAGGACGATATTCAACTTGGTGTCAATGAAACTCTTTATGATACGTCCCGTGTGATTTCGTCAATGGTATCATGTATTGTTGCTCGAGTTGGCAAACATGCTGAGATTGCTGAATTAGCTGAATCATCATCTGTTCCTGTCATTAATGCTTTGTGTGATAATTATCACCCACTTCAAGCTATCACCGATATACTTACTATAAAAGAAGCATTTGGAATAAAKCCAGAATCTCAAGTTGATGGAAAATTGAAATTGGCTTGGATTGGTGATGCCAATAACGTTATTAATGATTTGGCTATTGCATGTGTAAAATCAGGTATAAATGTAAGTGTTGCTACACCTCCTGCCTACAATTTTGACTCAGAAATTGGAATTGTTGCCAAGGAAATTGGCGAAAAGACAAATGCTAGATTTGAAACTACTCACGATCCTCTGGAAGCTGTTAAGAATGCTGACATTTTAGTTACTGACACCTGGATATCTATGGGTCAAGAGGCTGAGACTCAACAAAAAGTCAAAGAATTCGATGGTTTCAGAATTACGAATGATCTTGCTAAAAAAGGTGGAGCAAATGAAAACTGGATTTTCATGCATTGTTTACCTAGACATCAGGAAGAAGTTGCCGACGAAGTTTTTTACTCTGATAGATCTGTAGTATTCCCTGAAGCTGAAAACAGATTGTATGCTGCAATTGCTGCCTTAGAAGGATTTGTTATTAAAAAGGGAAAGCTTGAGTAATTTTGTTATGCTAATTATTGGCAACCTATTTGAGTGTTAAGTGATATTCTTGCTATCAGAACAATATCATTTCGATCCAAAAAGTACGAACGATGCTAATATAATCATTCATATATCTTTATAATATTGACTAGCTCAATCTTAATTAGTACATAAATCATAAAATTACTTAGTAGGTTCCTTCCTTCCACTCGTCTTATGACTACTGGATGGGGTTGTTTTGTTGTCACTAGTTTTAAATTTCTTCTTTTCATTGCTACTGCTGGTCACGACGTCCGGCAATAAATAGCCACCAGGCGTATTCTCTGTTTGTAAACCATAAACGGTTGTCAGTTTTTTATTAAGTTCCCTGCGCTTCTTCTCTTGCCACCTAGCTAAATTTGCATAATCGTGCATCTTAAAGCCAAATATCTTGGGTACGAACCTTTCAACAGGATGTGCTGGAACTAGATGTTTATAAACTTGAAAGAACATTGCCGGGAATGATTTTCCAAAAAATGCGCCATCTATAGCTTGATGTCTTGGTGATTTGGGATTATATAGATCTTCACACTTCACACAATATAGTTTGACCGATGAAACATTAGGCTGGTCATTCAATCCGACAGGTAGCAAAGGTTGTAAACTGCAATGAACCCTAGGACAGTATCCGAAATCCCCATGCCGATATTTATCAAACATCTTTTGTAAGCCACGAGATGTGATAATAAATCTAGCATGAATTAACCCGTATACGTATCTTGCTGTTGAATCAATCTGATCCTTTATATCTGCCGAAAACTCCTCCGCTACTTAGGTTAGTATTCTTATTAGTCTAATATTTCTCAACAATCTTTCAAGTAACCATCACGAACTTACTTAGATTATCTGTAATCACATCAATAGCTAACGACAGATGGTCTGTTTCTGCATTCAATCCAGTCAGGTTAAACCTGTCTGTTATATAATCTATATCTATATCACAAAAATACTCATTCCCTTTTGCTGCTAGAAACCAGTCCATCCAATACTCTTGAATTAATAGTTAGCATCAGAGTTTCAACAAAACAACGTATAAGAAAATTGAATTGATAAAAAAGAAACAAATTTCAATCATACCGCTTAAATCAGTGCTGGAACCACTGGAATACACCTCACCTCCAGTTGTATTAGACATGATTGTAACTATATTATGTGTTAGGAAACATCAACAATCTTGACTTTATGGAACCTATGAAGGCAAATAACAAATGAGATTGTTACTAGCTTCCCCAAAATCAAACGTGGATATGAACCAAATATATGCCACCTTTTACTAATATCAAATATTTATAGTAAATCAGTCACAAGCTACAGATCTTTTTGACATCCAGCTGTTAAAGTCGCAAGTTGATACATTTGAAGGCTCTAAACACTAGAAATGAAATTGCAATTGGAACTGGGACTGAGGAGAAATAGTTAGTAAATGTGTTTTGAGACGGAAACTATGATTCTTTGATGTATAATTTCCGCTTTCTAACGGTCAACTAAGAAAAATATTATGTAATCCATAATCCCTATATCTCTTCTCAGACATCATTCTGGCTCTACCAGATTTGCAAATAACCAAGTTGATTCAATCTCAGTAAAACACGAAGAATCCTTTGCTAGTCTCTTCTGGAGAAATAAAATCATAACTGTTTATTGATGATTGTGCTAGATCTAAATAAATTGTTATCAAGAAGAATTTGATGAAGAACTGTTCAGTGTGGCCATGCTCAGTGAACAAATGGTTATATTAGTGCATTATTCATTCATCTATCGAATCTTAATAGCAATAATAAGAGGAGCCGATCAATCTGGCTCTTGGAAACCTATATTAAAACCGTGAAGGGATTTATTTTTATTATCCTAGGAGAAGTTCTGCTTCAAGAAGAGTTAATAAAGAATTCAATGGCTTATGTACATATTGATACACTATAATTTTCCGATAGACCGTGAACGTAGCGAAATCGACGGAAGAAAACGATGAGGATAATAAAAATTCCCAATTTTTTGGATCAAGGTAAGTACAACGTCTACTATTGTTATTCAAACTAGGTGAATTAACACTAACGTTTCAATAGATGCTTCAAATGGAGACTCAACTATATATTCAACAACATACTCTGTCGATGGTCTCCATGTAGCGATAGGCTGCCATAGTAAGTTTTACTTCACGCGAAATGTCAAGTTTCTAATCAAACGGAACTATCCTTTTTTTGTTTTTCTATTTGTTTGTTTATTTCTTTACTATATAAATTCATTCAAGAGTTTCTAACAACGAATGATAGATGGGTCAGTAGTAATTTTCAAAGACTCTGATATAAAGAATGTTAATGAGGATCCGAGTTCCAAGTCAAGTATCAAGCCTTTTTTAATATTAGAAGCTCATGATGGTCCTGTTAGGTCCATACGGTTTTCACCAACAGGCAAATGGTTTGCTTCTGCTTCTGAAGATTGCACTCTCAAAATTTGGAAATACAACAAAAAGAGCACAACAAACAATGATCTTCTACAGTTGCGACATGTATTTAAAGAGTCAAAAGAAGCCGTGACGGATCTGGCTTGGAGTCCCGATTCAAGAATGATTGTTTCAGGGGGTTTGGAAAGGAAAGTTCGAATATACAATGTTTTTACAATGTGTAAGTTGCATTTTTTTCATTTCATTCTTGGACATATGTTTATTGGACCAGACTTTGGGTTCATTTTGATCATTGGACTATAACTAACATTTTGCTACTTTGATGTTTTTCTTCGCACGAATTATAGCATTAATGATTGAAGCAAAGCCATTACCAACCATTATACGAGGAACACTAGTTGATCCAGCAAATCAATTCATAATCATATCAACAGATCCAACTTTAGAGATTTATAAATACAAGTGGCTAGATAGGGAAAAACTCTCAATTGACCACGTTAAATGTGTTGAAAGCTTTTTTATGAGACCAGAAGCTGACGATACAGGAATTAATGGATCAAAGGAATTATCACAGCGAAATTTAGAACCAACGAAGAAAAGCAGTGTTTTGTATCGACGATGTTCTTGGTCTCCAGATGGCAACCATATTGCAGTTCCAAATTCAACGAATGGTAAATTACCTGTGGTTGCTATTATGAACACTGGTACATGGGACTCAGAAATTTCTTTGATTGGTCATTCAAAGGCTTGTGATGTTGCTGCGTTCAATCCCAACTTATATGAGATCGTCGATGCTTCTAATAGAGTATCTAACCCTTTCACTGTAATCGCTACTGCTGGTCAGGATAGATCTCTGGTTATTTGGAATACTCTTAATCCCAGGCCATTATTAGTAGCCCTCAATATTTGTCACAATTCAATAACCGACTTAGTATGGAGTCCGGATGGAAGTTCTCTGTCTGTGGCCTCTTTAGAAGGTGTTTTAACAGTGCTATTGCTTGATAATATGGAAATCGGAAGAATAAGCGATTCAAGACTTTTGGAGGAACAATTAGAGAGCCATAAGCACGAAGAACTACATAACTATGATCCAAAATTTAGTACTGACGAGAAAGAGCCTGAGATTGAAATTATAACCGAAGGCAGAGCTACACCGATTGAAGAAACAACSAGTAAAGATGGCGCGAAAGAAACAAATACAAAACCAACATTGGAAAAAAGTCGATCGAAAACTAAAACGGTAGAGAATAAAAGTTCCGATAAGACAGATCCGAAAAACAAAGTGAACAGTATTGAGATSAAATCAGGGAAGAAAAGAATTGAGCCTACTTTAATCTCCACTGGCTCTAAACCATCAAACTCTGGATCATCTTCAAAGACTTTGACATCTACAGGAAGCTCGGTTTCAAAAGTTTCCAACAGTAATGTGGCAACAGAAATGAGATTTTCAAAAGCATCACATGCGTTAACCAAAGACACAACATCAATAATTGCAAAACGGAAAGCAATTGAAGGAATAAATGGTGACTCGCAACCTCAAAAGAAAGCTTCTCTAGCTAACCAAACTGAAGTTTATGAGTTTATTGGGTCAGCGTTAATTAATCCTTCAGTTGCTTCGTCAAATGTCCGTATTGCTACCCCTAGAATTAGAGCATATTTCAAAATGGGTGAAAATTTGAGAAATCACGATGATAGCTTCATTGAAGTCCGTAATGGAACAGGGTCCGAGCAAGTTCCAACAAAGATCACAGTAGTGACGAACTCTAAACCAGTATTTCATGATTTTATTCCGCATTATGTATCCTTAGCTACAGGAACTCAAAACTTGTTTTGGTCTGTAGCAACTGATTCAGGTACTATCCATGTGTATTCCCCTGCGGGTCGTAAAATATTACCACCAATGGTCCTAGGGGCACCCTTATCGTTTTTAGAGAACAACAAAAACTTTCTGCTAGCTGTCACGTGTACTGGATTAATGTATCTTTGGGATATTGTGAAAAGAAAAGCGATCCATTCTCCAGTGTCGATTGCTCCCTTATTAGAATCTGCAGCAAGACACTATGCAGATACAGGACTTTATCGTGGCGATAGTATCACACTTTGTGGAGTAACTGGAAGAGGATGTGCCATCATAACTCTTAGTAATGGTTCAGGATATGTATTTAATGGGAATTTGAAATGTTGGCAAAGAGTCAGTGATACTTGGTGGGCCTTTGGTTCTTACTATTGGGATACATTGTCGGGAAGCAATAGCTCTAAAGACAGTACAGTTGAAACAATTGAACGTAAGACTAATGAAGAGTATGTTAGGAAAGGAAGAGCCAAAATGCTACAACGTGTTGCTAAAGCCATGCTAATGAGGGAAGGATTTGAAGGATTGGAATCAGTAGTTTCAATAGCACATCTGGAAAATAGGTTAGGCGCGACCATTGTCTTACAAGAAGGTGAAGAATTAAAGCAGCTGTTGATTTCCTACGCCAGAAGACTAGCGGAGGAAGGTATGAAACGAAGGTTACAGGAACTGTGCACCGAGTTGTTAGGCCCATCTATATTACTTTCAACTCAAAGTCCTGAAGATATAAGTGACGACGCTGAAGACGAAGAAGATGATATAGAGATGACTCACAGCAATGTGAACGATTCCAATAATAAACAACAGATATCGGCTGAAATCGAGAATGAAGCTCCTAGCTGGGATCCTAAACTATGTGGTCATAGTAAGCATGATCTTCTGAAAGCTGTTCTTTTAGCTACTTCTAAAAATCGGGAAATGCAACGCGTTTTACTACCCTTTGCGAAGATGATTCGTGTTATTGATAATGTATATTAATTGCGATCTCAAATAAGAAGAGAAGTTCGTATATCAACATATATAAATTATACTTTTATGCATTAAATAAATATTGACCAACTATATAAACGAGGCATGTGATCGTTAAGCTTACCATTATTGAAAGGTTGGGACTTTTAATTTCTTTTGTGGATTATGTTAAAGATAAAGTGTCCCAACATATTTATGATTTCTGTTGGTGAAAGAGACAGCTTTTTTGTAATCCCACATTTGCAACATACCTCTGTCTTTTCTCTTTTCTTTCTCTTTGACGATTTGAAAAAGAAGGTAAAGAAATTGGTGTTTAAACAGTGGTTCTTTATTTCTTGTGGGTGTTTTTCATTTAACATGCATTATAAAAAGTCTGGTATCAAATTGAATAAAAGATTTTGTTACTGATTACTATCAACCTAATTGTTGACGAGAATTCAGCTAAACATTTACAATATGAGTCATAAATGGGAATCGTTTTCAAGCGTAAGATTGACTGGAAGCTGAAAGGATTTTACTTGTTGTAATGGAAAGATGCTTTGTTTATTATCCACAGTGTTTGTAGGTTTGGGAAATTAACTGTTCAAATACTTAGATTACTCCTGAGGAGATGAGAAGGCGTAAAATGGTTAAAAGAGGCCTTCAACTTACGATACTAATATGTGGGAGATCTGGTACAGGGAAATCGACATTTATTAACACTCTTTGTAATAAAAATGTAATAGATAGAGGAACTATTTCCCCAGAGAATGCTGACAGCGACCCAGGAATGTCAATCAAAACATATCATGCCGGTAAGGTTGACAAGGAAACTATGTCGATTGGCTTACTGATCTCCAACTAGCAAGTACTTATAACATTGACTAACCAGTGCTCTCAACTAGAAGTTGTAGAAAAAAACTCTACCCCAATCAGCTTGAATGTCGTTGATACTCCTGGATTTGGTGATAATATCAACAATACATACTGGTATGAAATATAACCTACAGTGGAACCAATACTGAAATATGTTGAAATAGGCATCATCAATGCTCAAATAATTTCCAAGTCTTGTCAACATGCTGACAGAAGTAGCTGCTCTAAAATTGTTGCATACATTGAAGATCAATTCAATGACGTTTTGACTGAAGAATGCCGAATTAATCGAAATCCTAAATTTGTTGATAACAGAGTACACGTTGCACTATACTTCATTCAACCCACTGGTAGAGGGTATGAGTTTGACTTTTCAGTAGTCGTATGATTTTGTGTTTTCAGCAATGAAATGTATACTGACAAACTGGGCATGTTCTTTTTTRCGGTACAGATTGAGGGAACTTGATATTAGCTTCATGACAGCATTGTCAGGTTATGTGAATATTATTCCTGTTATAGGCAGAGCAGATTGTTTGACAGAAACTGAATTGAAGCGTTGCAAAGAGCTGATCCGGAATGATATCAAAAAACTGACCATACCTGTCTACTCGTTCGAGAATGAACTTAGTGATAGCGATTCTATTGAAGGAAACTCTCATTTGGAAGAATTGGTTCCTTTTGCAGTAATTGGTAGCGACACAAAAGTTGAGAAAGATGGGAAAGTGTTTTACTATATTGATTATCCCTGGGGAAAAGTAAGAGGTATGGAGCAATCACTTAATGGACGATTAAATGTTTTCAGGACAAGTTAATACTGACTTCTTTAGTTGATGATCCTGATCATTCCGATTTTTTGGCATTGAGAGCAGTCCTTTTTGGTTCTCATTTAAACGAGTTCAAGGAGATAACTCATAATGTGCTGTACGAACGTTACAGATCGTCCAGACTCTCTATTCAGAATCCTTTGATATCTCAAGATTCATTACTGTATGTCGAATACCTCTCGAATAAACTGATGGTCATTCTCTTAATTCCCATAATTGATACTGGCTTGCTTTTTTTCTTTCTTTTTTTCTTTTCTAATTTCAATATTTTAGTGGTTTTCATGATCAACGATCCTACCAGAACAGAGAAATTGCAAAGTCTGTACCCAGTTCTTCAGTGAAACAATTTGACTCTACAAAGGCTCGGAAACTGTTTATGGAGCAAGCTCAGCTGAACGAAATAGAAGGAATACTTGAGAGTGAGATCAATGAGAGGAAAAGGCATCTGAGGGAGCGAGAACTTGAGTTGCAAGGKATTAAACAGAATTTCTCTGTTGTATGAAACAAGATGTTGTCCCTCGAGAGCCTATGCTTAGTAGAAAAAATAGTGTGTCAGTTCCCTTCATGTCGCTCAATTTTCAGAAATGGCTAAAACTGATTATATAATTAATAAACGTCTATTGCAAGCAAAAAGGTCTATTGAAGTATGTACAGGTGATTGTTTGAGTAATCGTGACGGTTGAATTCATCGTCAATCTAAGCATTCCTATTTTTACAAGCCCACCAATTTCTTAACATCAACGAGAACAATTGAGGCAATATCCCCGGCTCTTCCCGCTCCCTCATCAGATATCTTCTTTAAATAAGATTTATCATTAACTAGTCTCTCATACTCTTTTCTTGGGTTCCGTAAGCTATCAATTACAACATCTGTCACGTACTCCTTGAATTGTTGGTGATTTTTCACTTTGGCATTTTCATTGATATCAATTACTATGTCAGCGATGGGCTTCCTAGTTAAGCCAGAAACAACTGATAGCAACGAGGAAATTCCAGGTCGTACTTCCGGATCATACAAGAAAGGGCCTTGAATAGAATCAGTAACCGCTTTCCTGATTTTAGATGCAATGGTATCTTCATCATCGGTAAGAAGAACTGTTGCATTTTTGTTTGGATCTGATTTCGACATTTTCTTTTCAGGATTTCTCAAAGAGAGTACTTTTGACGTGGGCGTTAACAATGTCTCAGGTAAGGGAAAAAAGTTACCGAATCTTGAATTGAAGGTAGTAGCAATTTGTCTTGTAAGTTCTAGATGTTGGGCTTGATCTTCACCTACTGGGACATGTGTTGCCTTGTAAAGAAGTATATCAGCAGCTTGTAGCACGGGATATGAAAACAGACCAAGTTTAAGATTTTTGAGTGTTTTTGAATCAGATATTGAAGTGTTTTCCTTGAGGTTTGCTTTAGATTTCCATTGAGTCATTCTATTAAGATAACTCATACTTGTGATACAAGACAAAATCCATGAAAGCTCAGAATGTTGAGGAATTTCAGACTGATAATAGATTATGCAGTTTTTGGGATCCAATCCAACAGAGAGTATGGAAGCAATTGCCTTTTCTCGATATTCTTTCAATTCTTTTGGATCTTTTGGAACAGTTATAGCATGAAGGTCTGCCACCATGAATATCAATTTCGAGCTTGAATCCACAGACTGTGATAAGGTGAGCCAATTATTTACGGCACCTAGATAGTTTCCAAGATGAAAAACTCCGGTAGGCTGAATTCCTGAAAAAATCACCGAATTTGATGCTGGAACAATTCCGGTTCTATTCACGGTGGGTGCTCCAGTCAGAACCGTAGATGAACAACTGAACCCTCTAAATACTTCTCTTATTCCAGATCTTGATATCTTCATCTTCGACAGTGGAATTTTCACACGTACTTGGATCACCTTAATCCGAACCTACTTAGGGTCCTTTATCAATATAAATAATCCATATTTATTTATTCTACTTAAACTTCTAATCAATTGAATCTCTTTTCAAATCAAGTAATTCAGGCACCTGATTAGCTGAGAAACATCACCAGAAATACCCCGGCTCATATATCACATGATCATATCAAATATCTTACCCGACATAACAATACCTTTCGTTTTCTCTGATAGTGTGGTTTTATGGACCCTCACTTAAGAATATGAAATAATTAACATCTACGAAATATGCATATGTATGCAACGAATCAGCTACATTAGTTGTATAAAGGAAAATATCTGTCAATTATACCAACACTTAAGTTGTTGTCAACCCAAATAAACCATACTTTTTTTACTCTATCACTAATCTTCCTCTTGGCAACCTTATCAATTAGTTCGAGCTGCAATACATAAGCTGTAGTATGCAAGTAATAGAGACTAAAATTTAGTTTCAGTACTAGTTTGTCTAAAAACTGTCAGCCTCTTTTTTGAAACATATGTACATCATAATAGATACCTGCAAAAAATGCTCTTTCCAGAATTGTTTTAGCTCCTTCAATTGCAACGTAGCCAAGACTTAGAAATTAATTTACCAAGAAAGGAACTAACAGTAATGAAAAGGAATCATACTCCAAACCATTCCCAGTAAACAAATTGTTGGTCACCGATTTCTAACTGTAGAGGATTCATACATATTTAGGTATACAACAATTATTGGCTCCTGCATCTTTATCGTAACTTATTTCCTTGCAGTAAATGGAATCTGAATTCGAGAACTTTACTTTACTGCTTTGTTGTGTTCTGAAATGATAGTATTGTTCTAGCTTACTGATGGGAATTTCCTCTTTTGGTGATTCACTATATTCAAGCCCCATAATAAGGCTATAAAAATACGGCTGAACACATATTTAGCAGGTACTTTGATTATTGAACGCTACTCTAATCGCACTGGTTGAAGTTGTAAACTATTAGCCATCGTTAGTATTTAAGACAACTTTTATAGGTTCCATGGACGTAGCACCGAGGAAGAAAAATAAAAAGGGAGACAATGTTGAAGGTTAGAGATAATCTCAGATTAAATTCTTTAAGAAGTAGACCAGGATTGAGGACAACAGATACTCACTATTAGAGACTGTTTTCGAACAAACAAGTAGTTTTTTTTCTCATTTTTTTTCTTTCTTTCAGTAGAACCCTATGAATAAATATTTCAGCTGATCCGCAGAAAAGGAAGAAAGAAGCTTTTCAAAGGACATGTGATTGAATGCCACCAAGAATTGAACAATAATGAAATACTGAAAAACTATTTGCTGAATCATCTGACAATACTGATAAAGCCCATTGCGATAAAGTGATTCATGGTGTATGATACAGAAGTGGATTGAGCTAAGCTGAATTTACGGATAATACTATTGCTAGATCTGAAATCACCAGTTGTATCAATAGGTTACTTGTTCATTCGTTGACTAGCAGCGTAAACTGAGGCTCTCTCGATAAGATAAGCTTGCATCGAGAAGCTGCTCTATTGAGATAGAAAAATTGAATATTACAATGAACGGGGGTATGTAGAATTTCATTAGTTTGACAGTTGACAATTTAACATGGATTGGATTCTGATTTTTGAATATTACTAATCGATTACACAAAATAGATTTTGAGTATAGACTGACTGTGGAACAACAACCACTCAGAGCCCGAATGTGCGGATTAGGTGACAAAGATCGAAGGCAAGTATCGCCTACTCCTTGTATAAGATTGAGAATCTATAAGAATGGTCAAGAAGTGCCTGCTGCGTAAGTTTTTTTTTCATATCTCATGATAACCTTTTGAGGTTAGAATATTCGTGCTTCACTGAAATCAAGTTTGATATTGAATTGCTCAGGTTACTAACCGCAATCAAACTTTTTCTTYTTTTTTCCCTTTACAGCGATATCATCCCTACCCATTATTTTCTAATGGTAGAACTTTGGTCGAGTGATATGAAGAAAAATCTAGGATTTGTCCAGGGTCAATCTGAGCTTGAAGTTGAGTCTAGTGATCACTTACAGTCAACTTCAAAAAATGATAATGAACTAGCACGCCTACAAAACAGCAATGAAGTAATATCAAACAATTCCTCGTCTACTTCTTCTTTGAGTCGCAGAATGTCAAGCAGCTCAGCCAATTCTGGTGCAGCTGTTGCTCCTCCAATACGAAACCTGATAGGATCACTAGCAACCACAGCTTATAAACTATATGATCTTAAAGATGAACTAGGAATATGGTTCATTCTGTATGACCTGTCAATAAGATTTGATGGAGAGTTTAGATTTAAATTCAATCTTTTTGATCTTTCCGACATGCTTCAGTCTATCGATTCTACAATATCTGACAATGTATTAGAGGGCTATGGTGATTATTCTTTCGATGATTTCGATGGTACTGATAAAGGTAGAAAACCAGAACGCAGTCCATCGGTTTATCCCACAAGCGTAACTATAAGCCCTGGTGAAAGACTTCCTAATGATCCTACTCCTTGTACTTCATCAGTATTTTCTGATGTCTTCAAAGTGTATTCAGCCAAAAAGTTTCCTGGTGTTATTGAAAGTACAAAATTGAGTGCGAAGTTCGCCTCTCAGGGTATCAAAGTACCAATAAGAAAAGAACAAAGATGATATGCCCAGGAGAAAATGACTATACAGCATGTGACGTAGTGGGTTGGTTGATTCAATGAATCAACTAACAACGACTCAAGGTTACAATTACTGGTATCACAATGTATATAACCATACATTTATGATTTATGATGCATTAATAATAATATAGAAAAATCAAATACATATATATACAAGATACCTCGCTCTCCCTATCTACTCAAGAATAAAAATTGTTTTAATTTGCCGATATTCTAATCACATCTTTCCAACATTATCTTCATTCCAGCCTTTTGCTTTCAATAAACCTCCAATAGGTCCCGGACCATCATATTCCTTTTGTCCCGCAACATATTTAATGTAGCCGTCAGGCCCACAAACTAATGCTAATGCTGGATCTTTCGGTAGATTCTTTTCAGCCAGTGCCTGTTCAATAGCAGTACGATAGACTGTTGTTTTAACGTGTTTCCTGTTAGTTTCAAAATTGTCAATATAGCTACCCAAAGGCACTTCACTGGGTAAAGGTTGTTTCTTTTCCAATAGAAGCTTAGAAACATCAGTTGGAACTCCAGTTTTCTCTGCCATTGATAATTCTTTTTGTTTATTTTGTAATTTTTCTTTAAGTTGCTGTTTGATGATTTCTTCCTCTTCTACAATTTTGTCCCATTTGGAAATTCGTTCTCTATACTCAGAAGCCACAGGAATCGGAACATCTTTAATTGAAAGGTTAGAAGTTTCCGAATCAATGTGAAAAATGAACTTTGCTCTCCCAATCTCTTCAGCTATCTTCATATACCTCAAAAGTGGAATTTCATCACGAGATCTAACCGAGTAATGGACGGTGGTAAAGCCTCGTGGTGGATTTGGGGAATAAAGCAGTTGTAAAACTGGGGCAATGCCTGTGCCTGCAGCAAAAAATATGATATTATCAGGTCTTGGATATTGTAAGTAATCGACTGGTGCATCCCCTGGAAGTAGTAATGGATCATCAGTTATAGCAGATCTCGCTTCCAGCTCATCTAAAGGAGAATAAGGGAACTTGAACTCCGTGAACTTTCCTCTCACTTGCAATCTATAACCAACAGGTCTTGATACAAGCCATCTAGATAATTCTCCATCGCCATACTTTTTAACATATAGTAACATACGACCTTCATCTTTAAGAGGATCATAAGTCCTGATTACAGGCGGTGTTTTGATTTCTTCAAATCCTTTCACAGAGGGTGCTTGGTAAACTGAGAATGGTAAAGGTGTATACCTTCTAACTATCTGGATTTCGGGTTGCTTGATTTCAATAGACCACAGTCTTTTAGAATTCCAATAAAGCTGTGATTTGGATAATGCATTATATCCTTTGATGGTAGGTGACAACTCGATGAGATAATGATCAGGTGAAATTTGCTCTTTGTAAGAAATAACATATGTCATGAATTTATCAGGATCAAGAGCATTTGGTTCTTTGGCTGAGGAAAGAAACGGTCTACCTTCAGATGATGCATCTATTGCCAAATTGATATGATAAAGTGTCCAAATGCCTCCTGCAATTCCTAGGAAAGGTAAAATAAGCCGTCTTAGAGGCCATTTACGAACATTCGGTTTGGTGAAAATTGATTTAGGTGGTGGTGGTTGTTCGTAAGTTACCCTTGGATGAACTTTTGAAGGGACATAGCTTTGCTTCCGGAATAAAGATGTTGATAAGGACGATGATAAAGTGAATGATTGCTCCTCACCCTCATTCTTATTTTGCTCTTCGTGAGATTTCTTACTTTTGTCCACAGAATGAGATAAAGACCCTGAACTCTCATTTTCTTTTTCTTCGTCTGGCGTCCCAGAAGTTCCTTTACTCCTCTGGAATACTAAAGAGATGCTATGAATCCCTTCATGTTGGATCTGAATTTTCAGTCTAACATTAGACCTAGCAGTAATTCGTCGAGATAAATGTCTAAACATCTTACTACTCTACCCTACCACCTTCGCTGTTCCTTATCATCAAGAAAATTTTGCTTTTATATTCTGATATTTCACAATAATAAGATTATCAATAACTTTATTTGATTCAATTTTTCTACTTCATGTTTTGTGAATGATGAAAATACCTAAAAACCTTCAGGCACTTCGAGCAACGGTAACTATTGGTATTTAGAACTACCCTCACAACACTTCCGCTTTTCTTTTTGAGAACGGAGACCATAAACCGGAGAACATAAATAAAATTATACGTGTGTGTGTTCTTTAAGATTCTCAGCTGTGGGTTGCTTTATGATGGTAAACAGGATAATGGGGGGCATCTAAAGATCGGTTTGCGGATACATTATTCAGCATAAGAGAAAGATTTGAGTGAGTGAAGCAAATTCAGCAATCTATTAAATTACTCATTGATTTCTACTGGTATGAGACTATTTATGATCAAAGGAGCTTAATAAGTACCGCAGTTTGGAACTGGAAAAAGAATGATTGAACTGAAACTAGTAACAAGTCTCGAAGGACATAAAGATCGAGTATGGGATGTATCTGTTCATAGTAGGAAGCCATTACTAGCTACAGCGTCAGGGGATAAGACTTGCCGAATATACAATTTGAATACTCTGCAGCTGGTAACCGTACTTGAAGATGCACATAAACGAAGTTGCAGAAGCTTGAGTTGGAAACCGGATACAACAGGCACTGAAGCGCCATCTATTGCTGTGGGTAGTTTTGACTCTACTATTTCAATCTGGAGTGAAGAAGATGACGAATGGGAACTTTTAGCTATCATTGAAGGTCATGAGAATGAAGTGAAAGCAGTTGATTGGAGTTATAATGGGTTTTTTTTGGCTAGTTGCTCTAGAGATAAAAGTGTGTGGATCTGGGAAGCTGATGATAGTAATGAAGAATTTGAATGTATTAGTGTGTTACAAGAGCATAGTCAAGATGTGAAATGTGTGAGATGGCACCCATCTGAAGAACTAGTAGCTAGTAGTTCTTATGATGATACTGTTAGGCTATACAGAGAAGATGAAGATGAAGGTGATTGGGTATGTGTCAGTGAGCTTGCTATCAATAAAGGCACTGTCTGGGAGATAGATTTTTCCAATGAAAGTACGCCTGCACGTTTGGTAGCAGTTACCGATGAAGCAGATGTTGAAGTCTATGAAAGAGTTGGTTCCAATAGAAAATATCAAAATATTAATGCCAATGATAGCAGCCTAGGAGGTACAAGTGCTTTTCTAGGGAAAATGCCATCAACATTTCGAAGCTCGGATCCAATAAAAGAAGAATGGGAACTTTCATCAACGCTACCAAAAGTTTGTAAAAGAAGCTTATATGGTGTAAGTTGGAGCAAAGTGAGTAACAGGATTGCCACTGTTGGGGCTGACGGAAAATTAGTTGTATACGAAGAAAATGAAGAGAAAAATTGGAGTGTGGTTGCAACTGCTGATAGATGTCATGGTGTTTATGAAGTAAACTGTGTTCAATGGGCTACTATAGGTAGTGATGAGTGCCTAATAACAGGTGGGGATGATGGGAAAACAAATATTTGGAAATTGACATCTTGATCTGCAATTTTTTTTTGTGACAATTTTAAATCTCGTTTACCTCTCTTGGATAGGTTTTTCAGTGTAACCAAGTTTGTCGTCAATTTATAAAGTCAAACGTATATAATGGAGAAGATCTCGTTTATTAAAGCTCTGTTTGAACCCTAGGAATATGAAGCAAAAAGTTTTCATCACTGAAAGGCTGAATTGAAAACGAAAAACTAATGCATACATAAATCTTCAATTACTTCATTTCTTTAATTTAAAACTTTTCATACAAGCTAATTTGGGGTAGAAACACTTTAGTATGTTTAGTATGTGTGTAGGACTATGAAAATTATTAATGCGTTTATTATGATTAAGGGGGTTGAGATAAAACTATTTCAATTCCAGTTACTGGATCTAAGTTACTCTGAACAACTATTTGATTGCACTAAGAGGAGATATAATTACACCGCATCATAACGAAGTTGCAAATATTTTATACTAAGCATGAATTAAAACATTTTCTTGTTGAATGTTCTGTTGAACTTGTTCTTTGCTTGAATAAGACTTGATCTTGTATCATTCAATCCAAGATTATAAATTGAAATGTTTCTTCAGTTTCAATGAAACATTTGATAATGCTTAAAATCCCTAAAGTTAGGATTAAGGTTAATGCGGCCTACTCACAGCTCTATTTTCAGTAATAAAGTATTGTCACCTTATTATACTGCAAGCTAATTTTACAGAAAGAAGAGAATCACAATGAGATTTAAGCAGGTGAAGCTTCTTCGTGTCTTCTTAACATTAGTTGAATATTCCTATTCGTCTGTTTGATTCTTTCTCGAACGTTTCTCTCCAAAATGTCTAATAGCCTTCTAATCCAAATTTCATCCACTAGTCGAAATCTCTTCAACTTAAATGAAAGTATTGACAAAATCGTACAACTCCTATATAACTAAGGTTTGGCTAAAATGCTTAATCCAATTATGCTTAGCTTTAACTCCTTTTCTGCGAACCATGGTTTAGATTCCTTCACTTGATTAGCGATCTTTTTCATATTAATGGTTGGAATCATCAAAACTTCTCGTTTGAATCACATTTCTAAATATGAAAATTGTATCATATTTCACAAGAAATATTCATACATTTCATGAATTTCTAGGTGATAAAAAGAAAARTTCATTAGAAATGCACCACAATTTGTTTAACTCAAATTGACTGTACGTTCAYATTGAGACGTGAAGTTGGTTTTACCAAGAATGACATGAGATTCTTCTTGATTTTTTAATTATTTTTCCCAACTCAATATGGAAACAAACCTTACTTTTCTTCTTATACTGGCACATTGCCGTTCAAATGATAGGAGAGATAAAAGGATAGGAAGCCAGAATAAAGTATATCCTTTTTGGTTAATTCTTTCTTTTTTTTTTTTTCTTCAATTCCTATTTCCTCTTAACAGTATTTCTCTTAAATAAATTATTTTCAGTGTTAATTTCTTCTTCTTTCTTTATAGATTTACATTGTATCAGTTAATGTTTGTTGTCTATCATCTTCCATGATAGTGTAAGTTTAAACATTACAAGACAGTGAGTGACCTTGATGTTTTTCATTGGTGAATGCCGAAAACTAATCTGATTTCTCAAGTGTGTATAACTGGCTACGGATGGGTTGTAATGTATTATGGTTGATGTGTTAACAAAAGCGGATCCAGAAGATAATTTGTATTATTTGATTGCATAAAAATAGTACGTGCTTGAGAAGCCTTGTTTTAGGGAACCTCGGAAGTACAGGAGAAAATTTAGGCAAAGAGCTTTTTTTTAATCATAGAAGAAATCTTGGTTCAGATTTAGCGAGGAAAAGGAGGGATAGAACGAAAAGGGTGGGTTTTTGGGATTTTAGTATAAAAGGCAAATTGTTAATGTACAAATAAGAATACAAAAATGAAGCAAAAAACAGTGATATCTATTGGTGGTATGACATGCGGAGCATGTGTTGCTTCGATAACGAATACTGTGGAAAGTCTTTCTGGTGTTGATTCAGTTGCTGTTTCTTTAATAACTGAAAAAGGAACTATCATTCACGATAAAAGCTTAGCGCCGGAAGATTTGAAAGAAGCTATTGAAGACACAGGATTTGATGCTGATATAGTATCATCAGAAGAGCAAACAGACAGTGATGAATCAAAGAACGAAAATGGATCTAGTAAAGTTTCTAATGGAAGCTCTTTAGAATCGACGGTATTGAAAGTTTATGGAATGACTTGTTCTAACTGTTCTCAAAGTATAGAAGAAGGCTTGTTAGAACTTGATGGTGTTGAATCGGCCGTTGTTTCTCTTTCAACGTCTGAAGCTCGAGTTACATTCAACAACGGGAAATTAGGTGTGAGAGATGTAATAGAAACTGTTGAAGATAGAGGATTTGATGCTGTACTTGCAGACACAATAAACTCATCGGCACAATTAGACGTTTTAGCAAAAGTTCAAGAAATACGGCGTTACCGTAGAATGTTCATTTTATCATTCATATTAGGGATACCCATTATTGCCTTCCATTGGTTATACGAAACAGGATGGGGTAAAAAATGTATGATATTTGCTCCTATATTTCCGGGTTTATTTATTGATCAACTTATATCATTATTACTCACATGCTATATTATGGGGTCTGTCGCCAGTCCTTATTATAAGTCAGCAATCAAAGCTTTCCGTCATAGCAGTTGGACTATGGATTGTCTGGTCATGATTTCAACAGGAGTATCTTTAATTTTTTCAATTTTTTCAATGGTGGTATCTATAATACTTCAGTCTAGTATTCCACCAAAAGTGTTATTTGACGCTGCAGTCATGCTGATTGTATTTATAACCTTTGGAAAGTACATCGAAAATAAAGCTAAGGGACAAACGTCAAGCGCTCTTTCAAGGCTCATTTCGCTAACTCCTTCGATGTGCTATATATTTTCTAATCCAGAAGCTGCAGAGAAAGCTGAAAGAAGCGTACTTGATACTTTTTCACCAGGTTCTGAACTAGCTGCAGAATCAAGAGATAATCAGGAGCCGGATTTAGAGTCAGGAGATATATTACATATTGCGTCTGAATTAGCAAAAGTAGGAGATATCGCAATTTTATATCCTGGATCAAAAGCACCGGCTGATGGAGTAGTTGTATATGGCTCGTCATACTTGGATGAATCTCTTTTAACAGGTGAATCAAAACCAGTAATGAAAACTATAGGCGCTCCAATTATTGGAGGATCTATCAATGGATTGGGCCTTCTGCATGTTAAACTAACAAGAACTGGGTCTAATACTGAGTTAGCAAAGATTATTGAACTTGTATCAGAAGCTCAAACTTCACGTGCTCCTATTCAAAGATTTGGCGATAAGATCACATCATTCTTTGTTCCAGCAATTGTTTCTTTGGGTATATTGACATTTGTCGTATGGATGGTTCTTTCGCATTTATTGAAAAGTCCACCAGCATTATTCAACGCTAAAGAGGGTAAATTCTTTGTTTGTTTACAACTCTGTATTTCGGTTATTGTTGTTGCTTGTCCTTGTGCTTTGGGATTGGCGACCCCTACTGCTGTTATGGTTGGCACAGGAATTGGAGCTTCTAATGGTCTTTTAATCAAAGGCGGTGCTGTTTTAGAACAAGCTACTAAGGTGACGGTTGTACTGTTTGATAAAACAGGTACTTTAACGAAGGGAAAACTAAATGTTGAGGACGTCGAAGGTTCATTCGGGAAGGAAGACTGGAGATTAATCGGAATATTAGAGGAACAATCGGAACACCCTATTGGTGCTGCGTTGTGTGATTATGCTAAAGATAAATTGGGAATGCAGCCTTTAACTGATCGCTTTTCTGGTTCTGTTGAAAACTTTTTATATCAACCTGGGTTTGGGTTAGGAGGAAAGGTTGATAATAGATATGTATTGATTGGAAATCCTGATCTAATGACAGAGAATAACGTTCAGGGCTGGAAAGTGGTTGATAACCCATCGGGAAAAGTTATTGTATATGTATCAGTTGATAGAGAATTTAAGGGAACAATTTCCTTGTATGATGAAGTGAAACCTGAAGCTGAAGCAACTATTTCTGCATTACAGAAAGCAGGTATTAAGACTGAAATGGTTTCAGGAGACGGTGCACAAACTGCAGAGATGATTGGTGGTTTTGTTGGTTTAGAGAAGAGTGAAATTCACTCTCAAATGAAACCTGCAGATAAAGTGTCCTTGGTGACTGATTTACAGGCTGAAGGAGAAGTTGTTGCATTTGTTGGTGATGGCGTAAATGATACGCCTGCATTGGCAGCTGCTGATATTGGTATTGCAGTAGGCTCAGGAACAGATGTTGCAATAGCAACTGCTGATATGATCTTGCTGAGAACTGACATATATGGTGTAGTAGCAGCATTAGATTTATCTGTTGCAACATTCGACAAAATCAAGGCTAATTATGGTTGGGCATTGGGTTACAATGCTATCATGTTACCAATCGCTATGGGTATACTACTTCCTTTTGGAATTGTATTACATCCTGTGGTTGCAGGAGCAGCTATGGCTCTAAGTTCGGTATCTGTCGTTGTTTCTAGTTTACTTTTAAAACGTTGGAAATATCCTGATATTGGTAGCCCAATCAGAATCGATAAATCAAAGTCATCTAGATTTAAATGGGTCAAAAGTATTTTAGGCAAGCTGGTTGGAAGTAGCAAAAATGACAATAGATATTTACCTTTGTAGAGATTGAAGTGGAAGGTTGTTAGTTAATTAATATAATGATCATGACTAAAATTTTATATTCTTTCAATTTTATGTTATTTTGCTTCCTAATAGTACGATTGAGCGAACCTGTTTTTTTCTTTTGATCAGTCATCTTTTAGGTCCTATTTCGTTCTATCGAAACGAGTATTTTGATATAAGCGATATGAAGAACATATGATAATGAATTTCATCTTCTAACAATGCACGAGAAATTCTGTTTTCCTTTATTACTCTGCATGATATGCAAAAATGGCATGAAACTTGCATTGCGGAGTGCCCTATCTTACCGGACATTAACAGTCGTTCGTTAGCTTTTGTTTATATTGGTCTTTAACTTTAACATTAAGTTCAGAGATTAAACTGGAAACTATAAATAAAGTTTAACTTTATTCTGTTTTCGAACCTTTGGAACTTCAAATCGATGTGAAATCAACATTCCATCGATGAGACGATAGAAAACCATCGATGCATTTAATCCCCTAAAGCTTGCTTCAGCCATAACCCAGTATTAGAAATAGCATAACAATTTACTTTCTCGAGTCTCTTCGACACTTTCTACTTAATGTTTCCATTAGCACTGTTATTAAAGAATCATACAATTGAATCACCCATTTTCCTTATTAAGAATCAGACTTCAATACAAAGTTTTCTTTTTACCCAAATAATCCATAAGCTTCTGAACTTTAAGTTTTTTTTTGATTCTACATCTTCTGATTTGGCAAGCATTACAATAATCAAATGGAGAATCAAACTTGGTTACTTCTTTGGCTAAGATGTGGTTTTTGTAAAAGCTGATGATTAAATCTCTTGGAGTCTCTTGACTCTTTGGCGTGAGAATTCAATTGCATTGGGTTATTGAATATAAAGGAAAGGAGTAAGAAGAAAAGACTTTAATTAGATGGAGTTGTAGTTGTGTTTGACTTGGATTGATCAATAGTATCGGAAAGAGGATCGTGTGGTTATTACTATGGCATTTACTCCTACTACCAGGAAATTTATACCACCAGAGCTTGCTAGCAAGAATGGCCTACAGATCTCACCTAAGATAGCTGGACTATCAGATTTGCAACCAGCATTAAAGGCCTCTCAAATAATAGGCTTAACATCGGCTAATAAACTTGAATTTTCTGGCAATTCCAATGGTATTCTGGCTTATACGGCAGGGGCAGGAGTCGTTGTCGATAAAGATGGTGAGCAATCATTTTATTTTACTACAGTTAATGATGGAGATATTAAAAATGGCGCATCGGAGCCTCAAAGGTCTCCAGTGAAAGAAAGAGTAAAAGTTATCTCAACATTAGCCCTATCACCATCTGGACGAATGTTAGCAGTTGGGGAATCAGGTCACAAACCGCGAATTCTTATCTATTCAACTGCTACTACACATAGTAACAGCCCTTTGATTATAATACAGCAGCACTCATTTGGTATTGCTCAGTTGGCATTTACAGCATCTGGCAACAAATTAGTATCATTAGGCTTTCCCAATGATGGTTTCATTCATGTTTGGAATCTACGACTTGGCTTAAATCCTAGTGCTACTCTTATTGCAAGTAATAAGTGTACTGTACCAATTCAAGGGCTCTATTCGTTTGGCCAGTCAATTTTATCAGTAGGATTAAGACACGTGAAAGAATGGAAATGCCCGGAAAGTGATACAAGAGCTAAAGTATCTGTATTAGGAGGACGTAATGTACTACTAGGCAATAAGTATGGCGGTTTGAACTTTGTTTGTTGTTGTTATATCGAGCCTGAAGATACAATCGTGATATGTGCGGATTCTGGTGAAGTATTCTTATTAAGTGAAGATGGCAACGCCCCTAAATTGCAACTCAAAACAAAAATAAACATGACAATTAGAGATGTGGTATGTGACTATGATAACGATTCATTTTTTCTGATAGGAGAAAAAAATAATGAAAACTGGATCGAAACAATAAATCTCAGCTTGGTCATTAGTAAMGACAACTATTGCATCAGCAACTCACAAGAGAAACTGGATCCAAAAGCATCTAATGAGAATTATAACCCCCTTGAGAAGGAGAATGAACCTGACGCATCGTCAAAGTTGAAACTACAACCAGGATTAGCAAATAACCCCGGATCAGCTGTTAGTTTCAAAAGTGGATATGTTGGTGGATTTCTTTATTCTCCAGGCAAAGTTTGCGTGCTAAGCAACAAACGGGAGATTGAATTGGTAGATACTAAAACTTTCGAAACAGAAACTATAACTTCTGGTCACGAAGCAGCAATTCGTGGAATACAACAAATTTTGAATACTGAGAACCAAGACAGCTTCTTGTCATGGTCCGGTAATGGAGAAACAAAACTATGGGACAATAGTTTCCAGCAAGCAAAATCTGCTTTTAAGATTCCATTAAGTGACCAAGAAGATGATATGTTAGAAAATATGGTTTGTTGTTTGAAGATTGGTGATAAATTCTCTGTTGCTGGTGATAGGTTTGGTTTACTACAGGTGTTTCCATCAAAATTACTAAAAGAGGAATATTCTGAAAAAGATCAGGATCACGAAAAGGACCTATTCAACATAGTCCGTATAAAAGCACACTCTTCACAAGTAAACGATGTAATCATCATTGAGTTATGCTCAAAGAATGCCTCAAAAGCTTCTGAAAAGGACGATAGCAATAGAAATAAAGATACCAACAGTAGTGATGGAGAAGATCCAATGGACACAGAAGCTAATGATAATAATAATGAGACAGGCGATAAGGAACATCCTAGACGCCATGAAGAAAATGATGTTAAGGATGAGACAGATACAAAATATAAGCGAAATAGAAACAAAGAAAATAATACCCAAATAAAGACATATTTAATGGTTTCGGCGTCAAGAGATCGTACAGTTCAAGTTTTACTTAATTGGACTAGCAATGATGAAAAATCTAATACCAATGGCATCCCATCGTCATCATCTGGATGGGAACTGATTCAAACACTTGCAGATAACAAAGCATCAGTTTTAATAATTCGATATATTCATAAAGAGAGATTGCTCATCACAGGTTCATCAGATAGAAACATTTTCATCTACAAATTGGTTGATCTTCCTAAAGATGAAAAGAATCCTGACAAGCCAAATGTTGCATTTCTACTAACTAGAACACTGACCTTCAAGTCAGCACCTTTAGACATATTCGTTAATGAGGAAACTATGGAATTGATCGTTCCAACTTTGGACAAACAAGTTTTTGTCCATGATGTTAATACTGGTGAACAAAAGAATATGTTTAGAGTACTGAAAGATAACCCTGGTGCAGTTGGAGGTAATGTAAGTATGAATTCTGCTAGCAGTGGCAACTTGTCACCAGGATCATCATCATTAGAATTAGTAAATCTAGGCTTCGTACAGATGTCGACATTCAAATCTGGCAAAGGTTTCAACCAGAATATACTATTTGGAGTTGGATCTGATAAAGCTATCAGAGCTTATGAAATGACAACTGGAAGTTTACTTGCATGTTGTTATGGACATAGTGCATCAATTACTGGATTTCTTCCCATTAAGAATGATACTGAAGAAATAAGTGGATCAAATAATATTTCCTTTGTCAGCACCAGTACTGATGGTTGTATCTTTCGATGGACATTTGAAAACGAAAAAGAAGACAATGGTGTTCACGATTATGAAACCAATAGTCAAAATAATAGCCCTACTGTGGGTAATAATAATACTAGCACGAGAAAGAGTAGTGGATTTAACAGCGGCTGTTCTACACCTACTTCATCTTTACCAAAAA
This sequence comes from Sporopachydermia quercuum, assembly GCA_001599295.1. Classification (NCBI taxonomy): domain Eukaryota; kingdom Fungi; phylum Ascomycota; class Sporopachydermiomycetes; order Sporopachydermiales; family Sporopachydermiaceae; genus Sporopachydermia; species Sporopachydermia quercuum. Next base: position 1,588,871 of record BCGN01000002.1, on the reverse strand, counting down.
CAACTATTCGACCAGCGAGGAAGATTCTTACTAGCAGTGAAGTTATTGATGCAATGGGCGAGAAACCTGAACTGAGACCAAGAATGGGCTCACCTGGCAGAAGATCACCATCTGCCAGTCCAAAATACAATAAATCACCAACCCAATCTGGAACAAGTTCACCTTCACGTTCTAATTCACCATCCAGATCACCTCCAAGATCACCTCCAAGATCACCACATAGATCACCATTAAGATCACCATCGCCAACAGCTACAAACTATACTACTACATCCCCGGCGAGTCCTCCTACGAAACTAGTGAGAAGACAATTAAGCAAAAGAAAACCAGGTATAAGTTTGAAAGCACCACCCCCTGAACTTCTCGACAATGATATCGATAAAGAAGTAGAAGTTGACCGCGTTTGCAAAATATTAGCTAAGCTAACATCTGAAATCGAAACAAAGTCAATCATCTTACAGGACGCGGAGAAACAATCATTACTTAAAGAATTATTATCCCTGTTGAAAACAATTACTTAGTTCGTTAAATTGAATATCCAGATGTGAGAATTGAATTTGACAGTTGAATTGGGACTTTGAAAAGCTTCAAATAATTCGCGTTTCCTCGTTCTATCTTCTAAAGGTACTTCTCTTTTAGTACAAATTCAGAACTTAATTTCCGAGTTTAAAACTTAACTGGAATTTCAAATGTTTTAGTTGTGAGACGAGACGTGATGATAAATGAGGTAATGAATCAACTGATTCTAGAAGGTGACAGTTTTCACTGTTAGGAAAAATAGTTGAGCATAATATGGCTACGATATGACTTTGAGATGCAAAAGGTTGGAATAGATGTAATAAAATTTATTGATATAGCGTTGAGTTTACAAGTATAGCTTAGACAGATTATAAAACTGGCGTTCCTTCAGATGTGAACAAAATACATGACTAAATTATTAATAGTAGAAATAATGAACCAATTGAAGATTCAAGAAAAGTCAGATCAATAATTAGAACTGGTTCTCATTTCAAATCACCTGTTACAAAAAATTGAGGCTAATAGTTTTTAAGAGCAAAGAAGTTCCATCTACTAAAGAACGATTTAAACAAAATAGGAGACATGAGAGCTAAGTCGTCTGATCAACTACAGTCTGTTTCTTGGATCCTCTGTCTCTATCTATCAATTGAAGAAGAGATATGGTACATAGAGGTTTATTACCAGAAGTAGAAATACAGTTGAAGCTATCGCGTTGAAGAAGAATTCCAGTTTTGTATAAGATTTATTTATTTTTCATACTTTTTCAGTACTTGTTAATCTTAAGACAGGTTGACTTAAAAATAAAGGGAAAGTTCCTGCATCTTGCTGCAATTGAATGCAATAATCCCTGTGCGCGTCTCAAAACAGAGTTAGAATGTTTGTTTACTTTTATTCAATTTATTGAGAAAATTCCAATCTCACTTAACGGAATAGTACCAAAAGGTGAATTGACCTACCATAATAAGTAATATAATTATTATTCTCAACGAAGAGTGAATGAACCTTTGGGAGTCAACTCAATCGTAAGTGGAATAATAGGATTCCATGAGACTATAACATCGATGGAGGATGTAAGACCTGAAAATTCCATTGGATTAGCCTGTTTTGTAAGCGAGCCATCGAGTCCTTATACTTTCTCAAGTAATCGCAATGCAGGAGATAGAAAGAAATCAACGATATTGTCAATAGGGAAAGAGACGATATTGTTCAAAGACRGGAATAATTATTAAAATCTGTCAAATCTTATGAATCGATGGAATCAAAGAACGTTCGGATCACATCAACAGTGATATGATATATACCTCCTTCTGAAAGCCTCTTACCCACTATTCAACTGAAATACTGGTTCATATATTTCATTTCTTTTCTAAATCATGAAACAATCAATCATCAATTGGCTACAATAAAGCCCATTAATTTAGAACAAAATCAATGCAACTTGATCTCTCCTCATGCTTACCCTTCAGATCGGATTATCTCATCAAAAACCGTCTCAAGCTTACGTAAAAGGTAGGTGTAGTATTCTTCATTTCTTTATGGAAATAAAGTTCAATTCAAAGTGGTTTCAAAATCTCCCATAGAAATCAAATAAAGTTCACATGTATTTTCCATTTTTGGTATAAATCTGTTGCGTTCCACATTAAAGTTTTGTTTTGAAACTTATTTACTTCACGTAAAGAAAACTCATTCCCTTAGAATAATTCCAACTAATTATCCTCATTGAATCTAATAGGAAATGAATGTTTCTATGTTCAATGATTAGAGCCAAAAGAATATAAACAAAGGGATTCTCCTGSTGTTCATTTGATTCAGATAGATTCTTTTTTGTTGTTTTTAATTGTAGTTTTTATGCTTCTATTATCTTCTTTGATACTGAATCATTGCTAAATGAACAAGTATTGGTTAGTCTGATTAAGTATTCTCTTGTGACGGAATTATATTCAGACGTAATAGAGAGATCAATAAACAAACATCAACAAAATACTACATCATATGGACTGAATTTGATCTGTTTGTCGAAAAGTATAAGTCTAATCATAAAGCATTCTTTCTGGCATTTGAACGTTGTTAACAAGCTKTTCCGTTCTATTAGCTGTGAACGAATCACAGGCAAATCACCAAAGACCAGAGGTTCAATTGAGGAGATTCAATCATTGTGAATAAGCACATTGAATATATATAAGAGAATTTGACTACTGAACGTGATGACTGAACGAGGTATTATATCTGCTAGCTGGCTAGACGAGGATATTCCTTTTGAGCAAACTACCTCTACTAGAGCAAATGCTCCAACGAGGAATTTATCTAATAAACTATCACGCATTTCATCTGCACTAAAGACCTCTTCACCCAATTCATCAAACTCTCCTCCAAGAACAAAATCAAAATCTCGCTCTAAATCGACCTCAACTCCTAAGTATCAAATTTCTAATCCAACTAATTTTGTTCATGTTTCTCACATGGATTCTGGAATGGACCAATATCATAATATCCCAACTTTAGAGAATAATAACTTTGGGAAATATAACTCACAGTTACCAAGCAAACCTATGTCATTAACACCATCGTCATCATCATCATCATTAAAATCTAGCCCTTCACATAGCAGACAAAGATCTGTTTCTTTACTACAACAACATCAACATCAGCTTGCAATGCAATCTGCTTGTAATTCTGGAAATTACACATCTATCACCCCCACTACCACTGCGGGTTCAACAATATCATACCATTTGAGTTCTGGTAACTCTGGATCATCTTCTAGTAAAAAATCCAAAAAATTCATGGACTCTATTTCTTCCATTACATCAGTGAAATCAACTGTTACAGCTTCGTCAAATGTGACCTCATCCACTGATTCAACGTCTATTGAAAGTCATTACTTCAGTATGGAAGCTGACTCTCCAAGTCACTATCACACAAGCTCAGCAAGCATAGCAAGTTTAACTAGTGAACTACATTCTATACCCAAACATGGTTCTTACGATAATAGTGGTTACAAAATAATTCCCGATTCAACTTGTGTGGATACTTCGGAGTTAGTATTTACCAGCACTCCCCACAGACAACCCAACTATGCATATCATATTTCATCTTCTGCTTCACAACACACATTAGGATCTATGGCTACATCTCAATCTACTGCAACCTTAACAGAACCAAAGTTGAACAATAAAGCTTCAATTGCTTCTTTGATTAAGTTTTCCGAGCTGAACTTGGAAGAATCAAATGAACGAAACTCTTACATTTCTGTTGATGAAAAAGAGATGGGTAGAACTAGCATTTTGCTTCCTTCTCTCCCTATGTAACATGTTTTCTTTTAATTTTTCTTTTTAATTTTCTTTTCAAATTATTACTATTATTATGCATTTCGCCTGGTTTGGACAATAAATTCGGTTGATGGAGGTTTCATTAGAATCAGGAATCTTGTAGGCCTACCAGTAAAAGAGAACTGTAGATGACAACGGGACTTAAATAGGAACGTGAATCTGAGAGTTTCTGCCGATATGTTTTGCATTAATAAATGCCAACGATCAATCGGTGGCTTAATTACTCTGTTCAATCCATGATCAGTGTTCATTGCAAAGATGAGACTGTTGAAATCTATGGAATGAAAATTAATTTTAAAGCCTGTTTGAAAGAAATCCAACTATCATCACTTATTTCCTGAACATAAATGTAAAAATCGAGCTGCAAGGATAGACAGCTCGGTAGAATACTCTCCTACTGTCTTTTATTGATCAAGATACAAAATTCTAGTGTGAATCAATTCATACTTCTCTCATCACATCAGTGTGGAATAATACAATTGACAAATACGTGATTTACACCGTCTTCTGATATTAAATTATAATAAAAAGGATGATATTATAAAATCCAATCGATCATTGTTTCTGGTATTCTTGCCATGATGAGAATTTGTACTGGAAGTTAACAGAATAAAACTAGTTTTTATTTTCATTCGTATTTTGACTGTTGAATAATGTGGTGTTGAAGTTTTCAACACCATATTATTCGGGACCCGTTAGAGAAACCTTAAGTTTGACACTTCAATAGACCCGTGCGTTACAATCTGAAAGAAACTGCGCTTCTTACGATGGAATAGATTCATATTAATAGTGGAAAGCAAAATATAGAAACAACAGGCTTGGGTGAATTGATTAATAACTAGGATTGTTTGAAGAAAGCATCCTGAAGTGTTACGTCGTGATCATTTGATGTATTGAAAGAGCCCACCGAGTAATTAGTCAACCAGTAGTAGAAAGGAAGTAGAAAGAAGTAGTATAAGATTMACAATGGATATAGAGAATGAGAAGTATCAACAGCTGTTGAATCTATTAGACGAATATGATATTCAACTTAGGAATCTATCACAACAGTACTCATCTGTAAGTAAAAGAAGTTTGGTGCGAATTAGCATTATATTCGTTGATGTTTGATTCGTGACAACTAACTGTATACAGGGGTTCATAAATCTAGCTAGAGCTAATTATATAGGGTCTAACACAGGAAAACCTTTTGGAAGGGATTATTACGATTATAGAATGAAAGCAATAGCAACGATGTAAGTTTATTACTGAATAGTTCTTAAAATGCTTCTATGTTGGCTACTAACAAAAGCATCCAGAAGCGTGAATAACAATAACGAGTTTTGCTTGAAAAGGGAACTTAGGGAGGATAAGTCGCTACCGGATCCTTTAAGAATGTTTGGTGTTTTGGTACCTATGCCTCTAAGATCTTCTCAAGAGGATTTTATAAAAAGTTTAGATCTGTCAATCGATTTGGCAAATCTGGTAAATAGAATCAAGATACTAGTCAATGAGTTGAATACTACAAAAGATATATGATACGTGCACGATCTTTAATCTCAGTAATGAGATTTCAACGACATCAGATACACTGAAAATCAAAGGAAACAATTCCGTTTGAACCTCAACGGGGAAAGAAGCTCCAATGATTCCACCAGGATTACCCTCGTATTCACCCAACATACTATACAACTTCATTCAACTACGCATCTAATATCAGTGGTATCAACTAGCTTAGTCTTTACTTAGAACAAATACACTACAAAAAACCAATCAACTGAAATTTTCATCCATAATTGACGTATGATTCATGGTATGATTCATAGCATTCCATATACGACATCATCTAACTAATGGCATTAACGTATTTCTTTCTCTTCGTCATCATCAATAATATTTATCGGCATTCCCAACTCTCAGTGGCATTCTTATGTGTATGTTGTGTCCCAAGAAAAATCCTTTCTTCAAATCCTCTATGATCTTCAAACCATGCATTATTGTGCATAATTGGCAAACCCTCCATGATTGGCAACTACAAGGTGATAATATATATGTATCAGATAAAAGGCAAACTTTTGCTGTAAGCCATTTCAGTATGTGAAAACGTTCCTTACTTTCTACGTGCTCTTGAAGTTTGAATATGCCTGCACTTTGATGAAGATAGAAAAGCAATGTATGAACAAATGATGGCCACCTCTTAACTACAGTGTTCCTGCATTTAATCTGCAGGAATGGTGCAGTCCGCATTGCAGAAAAATAGAAATCATGGAGACAATTACACTTAAATCAAAGTCACTCTAAAATACTATCAAATCCAACGAAAATCAGGCTTAAGTATTTGCTTATTGATTTGAAAATATCCAATTCTTGTTCGTCATATATTTACCGATAGCTGTACAGTTATGTATAGTGAATGTATAGGTAATTCTATGGACATACATTTTATAGGTCACACACAGTAGGTCGTCCATTATCTCTATCCTATCTTGAGACACTCATATATCTTCTCGGCTTCTGCTTAAGGGGGTATTCTGAAGCAATTTCAGAAATAATGATATTTAAACTCCCCAACAAAATTTTTGGTGTTCCACTAAGTTAGAGCTTAATTGCCTGCATAAAGATCTTTTTGGGAGCACAAACCAAACAAATGGCCTGGATTCGCAGTAATAAAATGTAGACATGTATGTTGGTGTCATCGATGCTCGTTTCTTCAATTTGTCTCATTGTAGTGAGGAGAACCAATTGAATGTTCTACGTTCATCTTTCAAGTATATGATAAATAAATGTAATAGATGAGAGAGAGAATCTGTTCTTTTTTAATATTTTTTGGATTTTAATCAAATTTAAATAATAGTTACGATAATATATCTGTTCAGTACATTCGCTTTTACAATTTTGAGAAAGATTAGAACAGTTTCAATTTATTGTATAGCAGCATTGGCTTTCGTTCGCTATATTATTTTGGTTTAGAGCAAGCTTAGTCGTCAGGATTATATAAATTGAATTTTGCTGATTAGTGAAGGAACCATAAGAGAAGCGTCGTTAGAAATTCGTTATCATTTAATAAGATTATAGAATATTAGGAAGAAAGAAGGGTAAATAAGCGTGCGCGGTAGAAGAGAAATCGACAAAGATGAGTTCAGACAAGCTTACGCAATTGCAAATATGTTACGATCAGTTACTGGAGCAATTTTGCGCTACATTGAATTATGTTTATTCTAGTCATACATTTATTCCTGTTAATGAAAATGAAGCACAAGTTGAAGATCCAGCGATAGCACCGGCACCAAAGGATGAGTTTCTATCAACAATTGACGAACTATCGAAAGATTTGATTATCAAGACGCGACAAATATTGGCTTTGATATCTTCACTTCCAGGTATTGGAATTAGTGCAAGTCAACAGATACATAGATTATCTGATTTACAATCTGATCTGAAGACAATAGAAAAGAAAAGAACGGAGAGTTTGAAGAAGAAGAACGAGCTTTTGAAATGGTGTGATGAGATTATCTTATTAGTCGCTAACGGTATCAGTGACTCTTAAGGGGCGAAAGGAGGACTGAACATTTATATTCACAAGGAAGAGATGGTTCTAAATTATATGGTCCATTTACTATGGCTATGTTGAAGAATCAAGCTCAGGGAACGCTGGCAGTATCTAAGTTTATCAGGTGGTTCAAGCGTTATGCTTTTTATTGTTTGTATTATATCGACCAAGTTTATATTTTTTATTATGACCGGCGTTTTGATTATTATAGTTTGTTTATTTCATCATTTGTTACTCATTTTTCTTCTCTTATTAGTTACGATATTGGCTTACGTTTTTTGGTATTTAAACTTTTATGATCTTATGATTTTTATGTATTTAACCTTTATTTTTTACTCTAAATATTGTCTGTTTTGACAGATAATGATCAGTAAACAAATGATATATCATTTTTGTTAGTTTTTATTCAAGTACTTCTGTAACAACAGGTAAAAGATATACCATTTACCCATATGCATAATCCTTAATAAATCTAGAATCAAATAGTATATTGATCACAGTCATAGTCCCATTGAGGCTTTATTTTGGATAGCTCACAGAGCTCCTTTTTCCATGGCGTTCCATATATCAATGGTGAATATGTGTAGTAGAAATAGGCTGTGAATATAGGAAGAGATACGATTAATGTGATCACCAAGGAATATGCAACTAAAACAATAATTTGCTTTATCTGTTTAGAGAAGCTTCTATTCTTTGATTTTTTCTCATTGACATAAAACCAACTTTGCTTATTTGCTGGGTCGGTTTTCTCATACAGAAACTGCAACGTTTGCCCAACTAATAAGATACCAAAATAAACTGCTGGCAAGTAATGATGCAGAAACAGTTGGCGATGCATCTGAAACCATGGTAGATAATGGAGTAAATATCCTAATAAATAATCAGCCCCATGTGACAAATAATTCACTTCTGTATTTTGAGCAAAATCAATAGATTCCAGCTCAGATTCTATCACCTGCTGCTTTTCAGGATGTTCTTCAATCTCGTATAAAGTCGTACTAACTTTTACTTTAAGCCAAACAACATAAACGACAATATAACAAACATAAAAAGCAATAAACCCAACGATTGACGTCCATACAACAAGATTTCCAAGTAAGTATACAACAGTGTTTCTTGCAGCGTAGTAGCTAACACCTCTTCTCAGTAAAGGCCAAGATTCCGGACGAGATTCATAAGGATGAGAAGCCGTAAGACCTTGATTAGAAACCCACATCACTGTGTTAAGGCTAAGAAATTTCTGAAGAAAGTTCATTTTCTTCACATGAACCATTTCCAGAGCAGTATTGTCCTTTTTTTTAGCAGTTTCCGTACTTTCCTCAGTAGCCTTTTCTATTTCTTCTCTTTGCAAAGGATGGTAATTTTCTTCAATTCTCCATAAGGAATGTTCAGTTGGTGCTTTATTGTTACAGGTAACCTCCGCTTGACCAAAAGCCCACTCAGGTAGAGTAAGACCGATGCTGCAGAGCTTACAGCTTGTTTCGGTATGACTGAGGAAAAATCTGCTATCTAAAGCTTGAAGTTTTGATTGAGAATCTGAAGTATGGGAGTGAGCCTTACTGATAAGAACAGTGAAAATGTCATAATCATTTCCAAGATTGGGAGTTTTTGCCCGTCTTTTCTCTCTTCTTTCATTTTCAGGCACAGGAAATTTAACAGAGTCCACCTTATCGTCAAACCCGCAAACTTCAAATTGATAATCCTGTTCCGAGATTGGTGGCTTTATATTGTCAAAAGCATGTAATCTTTTACCAGTTGCTTTATGTTTCAATCTTATTCTATCACCATGCTTCACAAATGTAAGAGGTTTAGATTGCAAATCTTCAATATTCATATCTTCTTCTTTTTCAATAATCCACACATTATTCTCATCCATATGCTCATACATAGTTATTTGCTGTAGTTTAGAACCACCACGATAAGTAGAATTATGTGAATGAAGATATGCACGTGGATAGTTGTAATGTCGAATAGTAATTTCACTTCCATAAGCAACGTTCAATGGAATGCTATCATAGTCTAAACTATGTTTTAAAGTAGCTTGAAATTCGGGCCCTAAATTGGTTGAGCCTTTACCAAAGTTCGATCCACAGATAAAATGGAGAGCAAATAAACCAACATACATAACTGCAGGAACAATAATCAAAAAGAAGACACGGTATAAGAAATGCTTAGTAATATCTTTGTTAGTCAATGATAGATCACCAACGACCAACCATAATTGTTTTATTGTCAAAAGGCCAACCCAAGCAATTGTGAACAAACCAACCCATTTAATACCAACGGAAAAGCCCATAGCAATTGAAGTTAGAAATAGAAATCTGAACCAGTTCAATGTGAACTGTTGGGTCAGTTGCAGTTTCTTCATACCATAAACAGTGAGAGCAATAGCGAAAATTAGTGGAGAATCTAACAGAATGAATCTAGATTGAGTGATAAAAGCGTTGTCAAAAGTGAGTAGTAAAGAAACAGCAAACGAGATCCAATTCAATACACCAGATGCTCTCAGAGTCAAATAACACAGAACTATTGACATAACTCCCAATACACATGGATAGCATCTCATAGCAACATAAGGGACATTTCCTGCTTCATTATAATCTAAGCCAATTTCTGCAAAGTTGAATTTACCATCATATCCACTGACCAAAGCAACCAAAGTGTATAACAATTTTGCTAATGGTGGATGAACATCTAGGAAGAATCGTCCGATGAAATACTTATGAGCAAACCCTCCAAAATGTACTTCATCAAACACGACATTAGTAGGATGTTCAATTAAATAAAACCTGACRACTACTGAAATCAGACATAAAACGAATAAAAGGATCCGGTCAATAATTGTGATTTTTGTCAAGTTCAGAGTAGACTGGCTGACCTTTGTAGAGTAATAAGGTCTGTATACCCCTGGATTCAGGAAACCAGGTTTACATTTCTGACTTGGTTCCCGGTTGATTTTCGAGACAGCTTGTTTTTCAGACATTGTATATACAGATATAAAGGCTAATGGTATGATTAGTTTTTTGAATAGTTTGAGAACCAAGAAATGATACCTCAATTGTTTGGCTGGAAATGAATGGTTAGGTGCTATACTCAATTTGCTAATTATGTTGGCACACCTTCACGTCGCAAAAAACAGGAATGATAGTTTAACAGATAATCAATATTCAATAAGTAATCATTAACTAAAATATACCTATCTTGACTTCAAATATGTAGGAAAATGAGCAAATGTTAACCTCAATTGCCTTGAGCGTCACGATTGAATGAAGCACAGCGTTTCTTCCCCTGAGATGATCAACAATTGACTCAGGAAAGCCCGTTCAATGAACCTTCGAGAACAAATCTAAGAAAACTATTGAGTTATTCAGTACTACCTTCGAATAATTGCACTCTTCAGTCTTCCAATAAAGCTTGTAATTAATAAAGCGGTATCAGATGATTATGATCATATTTCATTTATGTAGTGTAAAGATATTTGATGAATTGTTAGTTGAATTAAATGCCAGCTGACCACCGAAGACACGAACAAGATATAAGGTTTTGGTGAGATGCATATAATTATGAAGGTAGCAGCTTAGAATGTATAGGACTTGTCGATGGTGAAGCAGAAAAACTCTAATTGTTAAGGGCTTTGAAATATGACTCTTTCAGAGGGTTGAAGGGATTTAAGAATATGTTTATAATTCGATTGACAATATAGTTGGTTATTCAATTAAATGTTGTCTAATGATTATTAGGTAGATAGAGTTGATGTCATCGTATTTTGATGTACGTGAATGCACTATCATGCATGATTCAGTATTAGGGTTTGCTTACTGAGCGGGTGAGGAATATTTTGATGCGGTTATATACATTTTGATATAGGCTGACAGAGTTTGGGACATTGTTGCTTAATAATACGTCAAAATACACTGACTGCTAGGAATTGAAGTTTGAAAATCAGTTTGTGATTGTCCAAGAAGTAGTTTGAACTTTCGCTTGAAAGCGGCATTGGTAAGAGGTTTAGCAAGAATGGAATCTGGTGATATTTGCAAATGAATACACATGCAGATAGTAGAGGCGTTGGTAGCGGAATACATTGATCTATCGTATCAAGAATAATTTTTTGGTTCTTTTATTGTTTTCAGGTGATAGAGTGTTCTTGTCGTATCCTAAATTATGAAAGTTCGGGTAAACGTTCAATTTAGATCGATTGATTCATATTTGTTTGAGTTTTGAAGAAAAGACTTAGCGTTAGTTAACTGCTCAAACAAAAAATAAGTGCTACTTAACAGTACCGGAATTACGAATAACATATTTTCAGTATTGATTCAATCTCTTACAATATTGCATCAAACTGTTCTTTGTTCGATTGAAATAAAGTTTCAGGAACGAGATTTGCGAACAATCAGACTGTTCAAAAAAGGAAATTAATGACTCATGCTAGTAGTAAGTTGGCGGTTAGAATCTCGATCATATAATCAATATACACATGTTCAAATAAAAGAAGAAACTCAAGTAATCAATGATATAACTACTATTTGATTTTATATATTTGCTATTATTGAGCAGTTTTTTTGCTGAAACGGAACAATTGGCTAAGTCTTAAAACTTATCGCTAATTGGTATGCTTCCCGTACTAGTTGTACCAAACGCCTGAAGACCCAAGAAACGCATGGTATTTTTAAATCAAACATAGCAGAATTGCTTTATTTGAATGTTTTAGTAATAAAGATTAACCCACCTTTTTATTTGGTTCAATGATTCAAAGCTCAAACCATTTTCAGGAGTCCTGTTATCTATTCTTTATCGTTTTCTTTATTAACCATTCGACGTTAAAACGGTGATTCAAGTCACAAAGATTGTCAGAGAAAGTGTATTGTCATATATATTGTCCTGTCTGTCAAACAGCCATATGTCTCTCGGAAGATTACAGTAAAATCATCTAACTAAAGTACCCTCATTCGAACAATGATTAAATTATGAAGGCCCAAAATTATATATGTTACTATTTTCTTGCTAAATTATTATCCAGCTTATTTCCTATCAAATAGCTGTCTAGTCTTTCAAATCCAATATTGTTCAGTATCCTAATGGCGCGTCAATGTCCTAGCTCATACAATCACATGATACGAAATTTCCGTTTCAAATTTCTTCTCTACATTAAAAATTTTTTAATTTCTGTAAGTGAAATAATTCAATTCATTTGCAACTGTCCTCCTTTCATTATCTTATCATTTGATTTTTAGMGATATGAAAGATCAACTTTCTTAGCAAGTAGAAAATTTCAGTTTTATCGAATTGGAATCAAAGCTCATTGTTAGGTCAAGATGGGTAAAGCACAAAAGAAGTTTGGTAAAGGTCGTTTAGATCATTACTACAGGTTAGCTAAAGAGAAGGGTTATAGAGCCCGTTCGTCTTTCAAGATTATACAAATCAATGAAAAATATGGACACTTTTTAGAGAAATCCAAAGTGGTTATTGATTTATGTGCGGCGCCAGGATCTTGGTGTCAAGTGGCATCTCAATTATGTCCCATCAATTCACTAATTATTGGTGTAGATTTAGTTGCAATCAAGCCGTTACCTAATGTTATTACATTTCAATCAGATATCACAACAGAACATTGCAGATCACAACTAAGAGGCCATATGAAGACTTGGAAAGCTGATGTTGTTATGCATGATGGTGCTCCTAACGTTGGTTTATCTTGGAATCAGGATGCTTTCACACAATCTCAACTTGTATTAATGTCTTTGAAATTGGCAGTTGAATTCCTGGCCCCTAATGGTATTTTCGTTACTAAAGTTTTCAGATCAAAAGATTATAATAATTTAATGTGGGTATTTCAACAGTTTTTCAATAAAGTCGAAGCAACAAAACCTCCTTCTTCCCGTAATGTTTCTGCTGAAATTTTTGTTGTTTGTCAAGGATTCAAAGCGCCAAAAAAATTTGATCCTCGTCTCTTAGATCCAAAGGAAGTGTTTGAAGAATTACCAGAAGGCCCAACGAACTATGAAGCAAAAGTGTTCAACCCTGAAGTCAAAAAGAGGAAACGTGATGGTTATGAAGAAGGAGATTATACTCAATTTCATACCACTTCTGCTATAGATTTTATCAAGGCAGAAGACCCAATCTCAATTCTAGGATCAATGTCTCAATTAGTTGTTGATGATGCAGTTAAGAAGGATCCTGAATGGAAACCAATTAAAAAGCTAAAACAGTCAACACCTGAATTATTTGAATGTTTCAAGGATTTAAAAGTTCTCGGAAGAAAAGAATTCAGAAGTATCCTAAGATGGAGAATATTAGCTAGAGAAACCCTTGGTTTAGATGAGAATAAGGAGGCATCTGATTTGAAGTCAGAGTTAGCACCCATATCAGAAGAAGAGCAAATCGAGAAAGAACTAAGTATGTTAAAAGACAAACAACAACAACGACAGAAGCGAGAAAAAAGAAGAGCAAACGAGTCGAAACAGAAAGAGATTCAACGTATGCAACTGCACATGATTTCTCCAATGGAGTTAGGTGTTGATGCTGGTAACCAAGGACGTGATACTTTATTCAATTTGAAACATGCTGAACAAACAGGTCAATTAGATGGTATTGCCCAGGGTAAAAGAGCAATGGTTTTCTCGGAAGCAGAAATAATCAAAGATGTTGATATCCACGTGGGAGATAATTCCGACGGTGAGAACTTCGATGATGAAGACTCGGCTGATGAGTTAGATACATTAGAATCACAATTAGATAATATGTATGAGGCATATAAAGAACGTAAATCTGAAAGAGATGCACGGTTCAGAGCAAGAAAAGCAAGAGAAGCCGTTGGAAAAGAGTTTGACGATGAATGGGATGGAATTACCGAAAAACAAACTGGAACTGTGGATGACGACGATGATTCTGATGCTGTTGCTTATGATAGCGATGGAGAAGGCGAAGTGGACGCCAACGATGATCAAAGCAAGAAAAAGCTTATAGTTACTGAAAATGGGCTCAGTAGAMGAGCAGCAGTGTTTTTCAACGATTCTATCTTCTCTGAATTCGGTGATGAAGATGTAGAGATTGCTGTCAATGGAGCTGCTGCTACTAATGGTAGTAGGAAACAAGATACCCGTAAGAYATCTAATGGCTCTAAAAGTAATGAAACAGTCACTGGCGATGGAGACGAAGGTCAAGAAGAAGAATATGCCAGCATTGATGATGATGATTTTGAATTAGCATCAGATTCAGAAGCAGACTCCGATTCAGAAGTAGACGATGATGCTGACTACCGAAGTATAGATGCTGGACCTGCGGTTGACTTGGTAACTGCACAAGCAATGACCATAGCACATGACTTGGCTTTGAAAAGAAAAACCGTTCATGCTGTTGCTGATGAAGGATTCAATCGTTATTCATTCCGTGACACTGAGGGTTTACCTGAATGGTTTGTAGAAGAAGAATCAGAACATTCAAAGCTCATCAAGCCTATAACTAAAGAAGCAGCCCATGCTATTCAAACGAAAATGAAAGCACTCAATGCTAGACCTATTAAGAAAGTGATGGAAGCTAAATCAAGAAAGAAGTTACGTGCTGCTAGAAGATTAGAGAAGATTCGTAAGAAGTCTGACCTTATTAATGATGATAGTGATAAGAGTGAACTTGAGAAGGCTAATGAGATCTCTAAATTAATGGGTAAGATGACTAAGAAGAAGCAAAAGCCTAAGGTAACTGTTGTGTTTGCCAAAGGTCAAAATAAGCGACTGGTTGGTCGTCCAAGAGGTGTTAAAGGTAAATATAAAATGCTTGACGGTGTTTTGAAGAATGAACAAAGGGCTTTGAAGAGAATTGCAAAGAAGAAGAAGGGAAGGAAATGAATAATCAAATAAATGGACGTGGTTTTCTTTACTTTATTTTTTGTTTGTTTGTCTGATTCTCATTTAAATGAGACGCCAAACAATCGAGGGGTATAAGTAGTCGTACGATTTAATAACTATATAAGATCACAATATAAGATCACAGCATAAAGTGTAAATTTGAAGGAAGGAAGAAATAAATTAGGAAGCAAAATATGTAATAACATTATATTGATACTAGTAGCACGCACACAGGCACGCACACAATATACTTGCCATTTCCAGTAGTGCTTAGGATTAAGATGGTTCAAATGTCAAGAGAGGAAAGAGAAGAAGATGGCGATAAGAAGTTCAACCCGCAACTTTAATTTGCTGATTTGAAGAAGAAAAGCGTCCAATTCTAACTCCAGTTCGATAAGTATTGCTGCCTTTGCTAATCCCACGATAGTGGCAGCAGTTGATTTGGAGACTGAGAAGAGATTACCAAAAAAGAATTTCTTAGATCTCATATCTCTAAATTGACTACGCATCAGTTAAGAAAGGAGGGAAGTACACTGGTGATATGGAATTTCCACATAAAGAACATTTGATCTAACTTGCAAAAACCTACAAACACGTAAAAAAGGCGGATTAAGAAGCTAGATTATGCAATTATGCAATTACTTACTGTGTTTTTTCCTTCAAATCCTTTTTGGCTTTTCCGATAGTACAAGGAGAAACTAGTTTCCACAGAATATAAATGACGGATAGTATCACTGTGACCGTTGTGCCTAGAGCAACTCGGTATTCAATTGCAACTTCGGCCCTTGGTAGTTTTGCTCGTAGAAATGAGCCTTCTGATCTTAGATGAATGAACCTTGTGTCATCAGGAAAGTATCGTTCAAAACCAAGCAGCTCATGATAAAATGGAGATTGCTCTAGTTTCAATTGATCTTCTGTATCTATGGAATCATCTGGTTGAGGAAAACATGCAAAGAATAMTAGAGGTTGTGGTAGTGTCACATTAATATAAGCACTTTCACCAGGTTCGGCATAACGAAAATGAGTAGGGAGTGTCCATTCGGAATCAAGTGGTAACGGACTTGATAGAGCTTGAACTCCCCATAATGCGGTAGCATACTCAGGTGCTTCTAAATCCAATGCACCTGTTATTGTCATATTAGGTAATTGATACCTGTCTAAGAAGAAAGGTGATGGTAGTGTATAAAATGCATACAGATCACAACTGGGATCAGGCCTTTTAAATGTATCTGGAAACAGCTTGCACTTCAATTCAGGATGTAAGCCAGTTGGCTGGATCAATCGACAATCTACTTTTTCACTCTCTAATACATCGTGAGCTATAGGAACAGTAAAAAGTGTTTTACTAGGTGCAGAGTTAGTAGAAATTGGATATAACACGCCAGAAACAGTTAAAAGATAATCAACGGTTGGATGAGCATGTAATAAACCAAATTCAGCTTTCATTCGTGGATCTGGAGATATAATAGTCTCATTTACTTGACGATCAGCATGGAGATTAGACATAGAAAGCCACGATAATTCCAGTTCAGCTGAGTTACCGGTCAAGCGTATATATATGCTGTCTGAATATGAAAACTCACTATTCAGTCCGAATGCTTTATGAAAACTTGGTCTGTCCTTTGAGTAGAAAGTGTAGATGTCTTCAGTAGGCTGAATCAAGAGCTACAATACCATTAGTATATGTCTCTTTAAGATTATTTTTTTGCTTCTATTTTTTTATGAAGATGGAAAATAGAATAGTACTTACAGAAGCTGAAAATGGTTCAGCAGTCAATGACTGAATTGCATGCTTAAACGGTGAAAGATCCCTGTGGTTTAATTCAGTTAATAAGAAATTAATATTCAATCAATTCATGCCAACTCCAGAGCCCCAACAGTTCCTTTTCTTATCTCAACATACAATAAGCTCTTATTTTTTGAGTTGATTCGTATCTGAAAACCAGAAACCTCCGGTTGAAATAAAAGTACAGGTAGTTGTGATGATCTTTCAGTACTCCATATGATCTCTAATGTCGCTTTATATGATCTCAATAGCCTGAATAGATTACTCCATTCTTTTTCATCATTCAAACCAATATCCTGAGGATTCTCGGAAACATATTTAACAAGTTTGCTGAAATCTGAAGGTGCTACGATGTATCTATCTTGTCGTGGATTTGATATATTTCTTAAAGTTACAGTACCATTSTCAAGGGTAAGTTTATCATTTAGTGTTTTGTTCGTTCCAATAGGAACTGTAATTCTTCTTCTCATTTGAGGCATCTCTGTAAGTACTAGACAGCTCAAAACCTAGGGAAGATCTCCAAGAGCAAATATTGAAACACATTTCAATGATTCCACCATGTTTTGGTACCGAAGATCAATTGTTTCTTCATTGACAAACAGTTAAGCTCTTAGATTTTTCACCTTGGCTGATTGAGTACCGATTTCAATGTTGAAGATATCGGAGAACATAGCAAAGYTCTGAATTTCGGAAATAATAAACATTTTTTGTATTTCAGAAAACAGATTAGATAATCATTTTATCTCTTAAATCTAACATTTAAGTTCAAGAGCTTAGAATACTATATGAGATTCAGAAAAAACTTTAAGTGCAGAATAGGAAGTATTACGAAACAGCTGGTCCAAGTCCTGCATAATCTGGGACAGGAGGATACTGAATAGATGTAAATCCCCGCTATACTTTAGAAAGTTAAAAGAAATATCAGTGACGAGTATATTATCAATTATTATAGAATGGTTCGATAGAGTAAAAAGAATGAAATAATCAGTGTAATATGTCAATCAAGCTTAGTTAGCACAAATGAGGCACTTTGGATAAAACGTAGTCCTGTTGTATCTCATATCTTATATCTATTTTCTCAGCTCATCTCTAAAATTAATTAGCACATTTGGATAGCGGCGTGAGCTAATGTTCGGAGAAGCCCATACTACAATAGATAGGCTTCCATAACTTAACTGATATGTCATCAGGATGCGAAAGATATAAAAAACTTTCTCGCGATAAGGCGAATATTAGAAATTTAATATAACCAATTTGGAACGAAAAATCATGAAATCCAAATCAAGCAAGACTTCTCACGACTTCTGGTTCCAGTTGATAAAATATAGGACTCATTTGGCACGTTTACACATCTGCGGAACAATTACTTTTACGGTTATCAATCAGTAGACAAAATTTCAGTTTGTTAGTGGTCTGGGACTTGGATGGTTATATAAGACAAAGACAAGATTTTCATGAAGATCAAAAGGGCATTAATCAATTATTTAACTTCGAGTGGCCACCACAATAATTGCCACTCCTTATATCTGCGCCAGCACAACCAATAATTATCAATAATTAACATTTAACAGAGTAAGCTCCATTATTTGAAGGGCTGCTTTTTACTTCGGGCGAAGACTACTTTATTTCTTGCAAAGAGACCTAAAACTGATTCTATCTCTTTCTCTTACTTTTTAGTTCATTATTCCATCCATATTTCCCCCCATTTTCCTCTTAATTCGTCAAAGTTCAACCTATCTTGTAAGAATTCTTTAACTAACATACTAATTGACTGATTTGATTTGATTGATTTAATCACTTGATAATGGCTCCTCATCAGTAAACTGAAAGGTTATTTTTAGCCTGTATGGGACTAATTAATCGGACAAACTTTAAGCATGTTCTTAAACCCTGTTTACTCTTTAGGAAGTAAATCAATTTAAATCAGGCTCCTGAAAGAAAGAAAAAAGCAACACATTGTAGATCTTTCTATTCGGATGAAATACTACCATATTTGGTCATTCATCAGAAAAATGGTACCTGAATAAGAACAATTCGAGGAAAGATTGTTAAAAGAAAAGGACCGCCTGATAGAAGAACGCGTTTGGTCTTACTATTTCACCCTTAGCATAGAGGATGTAATGCAAATTATGCGTCTGAATATCTCTCTAATTCTAAGGAAGAAAAAAATTAAACTATTTGCTTTTTAGATTTAACTAAAAGTTGAAGAAATATTCCAGAGTTTTCAACTAATTTTTACTCTCATACTAAGAACGTTTGTAATTAGGACTTTGTTAGTTCAGTTTTATTGCAGATTATCAAATTGTTCGGAGCGATAAAGTTTGACTATTCCTACATATGAGCCCGAACCTCCCGCTAAGGTTCTAGGTTTGTTAGGTCATTGTTTAAATTAGTTGATGAGATATTTTCAACCCCACTTCTTGGTAATTCAATTTTTCATTGGTTATGGAGTAAATTGAATTACATTTTTATTTTAATTTTTTTTTCTTTTTTCGAACTATAATGAGAGCTGCTCTTTATGTGAGTTACCTTTCCAGCTCGCAATCGTTAATCCATAAACCTCTTTCTCTCATTCTCCACAGTGAAAAAGTCCAAATATCTCAGCTAGGTAATCTACGTCATGAAATTACGACTTTATTTGATATTAGCCTTAGCTTTCTTTTTCTACAAACTTTAACCTTTTTTACATATTTTTCCCCAATTGAACAAGTAACGTACAAATCACCTCTAGTCTCAATCATTTGAAGCCACGTGATATGAAATGTATCACTAAATTTTCATGGTTTTAGCAGTATTACTAAACAAAAACTTCAAATATCAGTTGTGGAGGCTAATCAAAAGTGTAGTGTTAAGTATTGTTGAGTAGACATCTTTTATCATTTTTTGTATCAACTTCAATATTCAGATAAAAACTTATATTTCTTGATTATTATTAATGAATGTTAATATTTTCTAGCATTGTTTTATTCTTCAAACCTCAACACTTTCCCTGAACTAATCAAATAGGGAATGTACCTAGAAGAAAGTTCATCCGTATACTGAAGGTAAACAGTAAATTTCATAAAGAAAAAGCGGAACGGTTTGGAAGGTCAGGAGGAAAAGAATCAATAAGGAAAGGATTTGACACTCTTTCCTTTCTATCAAACTACGGAAGAATAGACCGTGTTATGGAGTGGAATTTGAATACTAGAAACCGGTATAATTATAAATTATTAAAATTCAAAAGAAACATCAGCATAGTAGTGATTTTCTTCAAGTTTTCCTAGGAATATTGGGACTTTCACCTACTCTATTCATTCGTTTGTTCCTCGACTTGCTGGGGGCTTGAAGTCTGCGGTGATCAAGTTATTTCACAACATGTCAGTTACCACAACACTTGAACCAACTTCAATATCAGGATGGGGGTCAACTTTGAGTCCTCCGTCATCTATTAGACGACATCGACATCGGAGGTCTCAAGCCATATCTGGAGATTTTGATGCTGAAGAGTTCCCTATAATTGCTTTACCTCCAACTAGCTTATCCACAAATACTACGAAACCGAAGCAAGAAATAAGATTTTCTTTGGAAAGTGCCAAATCACCAGTATTAACGAAACTTGAATTTGAAATTCCAGAGTCACCTCGTAAGTCTGTATCGTCAGTGCGCTCTGATAAAATGTCTTGTCCCACGGTTGACTCTTCAGCAAGTACAAGACGGAATGATGGTACTATTACCCCTTCTTCTGGAAATAATACGCGACCGAAAAACCACCATAAACGTTCTCAATCAACTATTCATACCAAACCAAAATCRCTTTTTTCAAAACAACATACTAGAATGTCTTCTTTGCTTACAATTTTCAAACGAAAGACTGATGAGAATGTTCAACTTATTGTTGAGCCCGAACAAACAAACTCCAGTCAGTTTTATCCAAATTCATTATTTAATTCAGCACTATATTCGTCGCTCAGATCACCCTTAACGCCTTTAAATACAGCTCCTCAACCTTTAATTGATCTAGATTTAGCTCTCTCAACAAGGCCAATCAGCCCGACGAAAAGTAGCAACGAGAACTTCAGATTCGGACATAGTCACAGCCTTAGCCACAATTTCAGTCAGATTACCTCACCCAGATCGCATAAAAGAGCAGAGTCAGCACCAATAATTATTGCAGAGGAAGACGAATCAGACCTGGAATCTCAAACAGATTCGCACAATGATCCCACATGTTCAACATCATCTTTGACTTCATCTCTATCCATTTCTACGCGTTCTCGTTTCCCGGCTAGGTACGAAGCACATTATAAACGCATTGAATCTTTAGATGATAAAGGTTTCATGCCACCTCCTCCACCAAGGACGCGATTCGCGTTCAAGCCAATTGTTTATGAACCCCCAAGTGCTCCTGGTTATAATAACTATAGCTCTTCTTATACTTCTTTACCTTTGCAGGGTACCAAAGCAGGGTCAGACATCAATGAACTACCATTCGAACTAGCTTTAGGGGAGCCTGGCCCTGAAGTGAGAAGTGAGAAGAAGATTAAATCCAAGCACAGGATGTTTAGGTGGATTATAGAAGGCAAAAGATGAAGATAAACTTTCTCAATTTTATGACTTATTCGTGTTTATTTTATTGGTTAGGGCGGGATTTATTTTTCTTATATATATATTTTTTTTTAATGTTTTGTATTTATCCATATTATTTCTTTACGCTATCACGTTAGCATCGCGGGCGCTGGAATGAAAATGAACTACCAGAGTTCCCTTGTGATTTTAATATTCTTCTTCTCCATTATTATCAATATCTTATTGAGCAGCATTATCTCTCCGAATTATTGAGGTAAAGTTATGTCAACTATCCCAATGGAAATCGATACATTTTTGATACACAGTCTTGTTATTTTATGAGTCAGAATGATAAAAGTATCACCTTTATCAACTTGTACACTMCTTTTTCTTTACATATGAAATACTTGTCACAATACGCTTAGCATATAGACATTTTATCATACTTTTTTTACACACTAAAATTATCTGGTTATAGGTCATATTTCTGATACTTCGTAAAGATTGGACTTTTGTCTGTAAAACTCTAGAGATAGCTTGAGCTTCTCTGAAAGCAAGGTGCTTTTGGTTCTGGCAGTATTTCATAATCAAAACTACAAAGAAAACTATAAATCTTTTGTAAGCCATTGCTACGACAAGAAGAAAACAATCGGTTTTTCTTGAAAATAAAAGTTTTCTTGGGCTCAATTTGTACTTCTAATGTTTCGACAAAATTTTAAATAAACACGATGATTGATGTATGTAAATACTGATAATGAAATCTAAACCAAAAAGCTGGCAGCTTCAACGCACTGAATCGTCAATAGGAATTAAATCTAGGTGAGTTTCAAGTTCAATGAGCTGACGTGTCGAGCTAACTGTACTGCTTTATCTTTATCATAATGAATCTGAAATGCGTTGATTTTAATATATGCTAGCCTTAGATCTTGGAGAGTTCGATGGAGTTGAGGGACTTCTTTTCGAGAATTTCCTTTTCAGATTCAAGAATGTAAGGTAGTAAGTAAAAATCATCTTCAGCTTCCGTGAGTCGTTGACTCTTTGGTAAAACATGATGAGTTAAGCCAAGTTGGAAAGCAGTTCTGAGACGATAAACTCTATCATATGAGACTTTAGGTGGTAATCTCTTCAAAGCAGTTTCAACGACATCATTTTCTTCCATAATCAAGTCGTTGTACTTCAATCCTAATTGACGATATCCAGATAACTCTCTGTAGAACTTGGCTATAGGATACAAAACATTGTTGTAGATAGTTGGAAACTTGCGAGCTGCTTGAACCCATGACACGATTTGAGTGAAAGATTGCATAACCATCTTGTCTGATTTATTGATTTGAGCTTCTGTTCTTCTTWCCCGTAAACTCGATTCAATATATCATGTACAAATACCCTTGTATTGTAAATGATAATAATAATATCGTAATTATTCCTGAATACTTATGCTACACTGTGTCGCCTTGTTTCTATGCAGTAACATTTTAGCATTATCATCATATAGTAAAGAGAGTACATTTTCTTGCTTTGTGGTAAGATTTGATTTCCTATTTGACGATTGGTTTATTTTACACCCTTTCATTCTTTATCAATGTCCGGGAATGTCCCAGAAGTCATGATATAATCGAATGTCCTACTATATATGCCGGGCCCTGAAAATAAGTATCAGTAAGTCATGTGACTTTGAAATAAGGCTTGAAGTTTGATCTTGTATGAGAAGAGAGCGAGAATAGTAAATAGATCGACAGTAACAGAAGGATTTGATAATTGGGTTGTTGATCTGATGATTAACTGATGGATATAATTGACTAGTGTTCTGAGTTGGTAAAAAATGTTATCGCAAGATTGGTAGTTTGAACGTGTAGAAACAGAGGGTAGGCATAGACAGACCACTATGCCAGTCATGGTATTGATTCATAGTATCAATTGAATATATCTATACTGAATGATTGTATATAGGAAGTAGTCTTTGTTTAATAGGAAGATATCAAATTTACACATAGGAGAAAACGTTTGTGATAGTGACATCTTAATAATGGTACTCACTTTCTTCAAGTTCGGAAGTATTAGGAAATGTGACACCTTCTACCACTTTTATACAATTGTCGTAATCTGATAAGTATTCGGTCTGTTCATCATTTTTAGCAAGTAGCATCCCTAAAACTCCTGTGGCATTTACAGAAATCCCTTCAGCAACACTTTCTTTTCTAGGTACAGCCATAATCCATTTTTCTGTCAATAAGATATTATAACTCAGAGGTGCATTATACTCTCTCAATGTAGTAAACACTCTGGCTATAACAGAGGTGAAAGCTTGCATTAAATCCTCTTGAATTTCACCTTCATCTTCGGAGGTAAGTTTTATTTCAGCAATAAAATGGGCAAATGGTATGCTAGGAGTTTGGACCGGTTGCGGTACTTTTGCCTTACCAAGCTCAGGGAACACAGCCTTTGCTGGGAATGGAGTAAAACTTGTATCTAAAGGTAACAATTGCACATGTTTATGAGGTTGAGAAGCCCCAGATTTTGAACCTGAATTAAAGAAAGCTAAGTGATTTGGTAGTGATTTCAGCAATGTATAGGTTGCAAATAGGTCTCTTGGTGACAAAGGCTCTGTTTGAGGTCTATATTCTTTGGTGATAAGCAAAATATGATTGGGTACAACAGCGAACTTATTAAGTAAGATTGAATAATCGTCTCCAAATGTTTTCAAAATTGTTAATTCTTCAGATGGATTCTCAAAAGGATCCTTAGGACCTGATGCTTCAGGCGGTGGTGGGCCTGATGGTTTAAGCGCTAAGGCAGGTGCTGAAGTGACTAAAAACTACAACACGTCAGTTATCAAGTAAAATATCGTTGGTTTCAGAACACTAGTTCGAAACCTATAAACAAAAGAAAACTCCTTACGTCTAGTGGTCCATTACTGGTTGATATCACCTTTGAGGTTGATTTGCTGTAAACCAACTCTCCAGATTCAACTGCCTTCTTGAAGCAAGAATCAACCAATGTGCCAAATCCTTTGGGTAATGTAAACGGCATCTTGTTCATCAAAATTTACGAGACAAATCAAACAGATAAGTACTCATTCAAGTTCTGAATATTGATCTTTAGGCCCAATTCGTTAGCTATTCTATCCAGGCAGCCTCAACTCAACCTTTCGTTTTTCTTGTCCCAATTGTCAATCATAATGTCCATCAATTGGTAAGCCGATAATTACTCTCATGTATCATCGTAGAAGATGCAGAATCGTACAGTTGATTTCAGTACTCAAACAATAATTAAAGATTACGTAATATGTATGAATACTGTAGCACTTACTTTGATCAAGCTATGCCCCCAAACCCGGGACAAGTCAGAGCTAGACAAAGCACTATAAACGCTATACTAACTTATATTCAGTTTGAGATCTCTTTCTACTTCACCTTTTGTGATTCTGAAATATGATTGATATGATCGATAGTTACAAGAGTAATCGGAGGCCCTTGGGTTGTGAATGATCACATAGCGGTGAATATAGGTAAATTAGTCTTGTTACCACTTAGCCCCAATTGAAACTATACTTCCAAAACAAGTAATCTTGATGAAGAAGGATACATTCTCCTGCATAATTCACATTATGGAATTTATGCCACCTAACCCGCGAGTATCAATAAATGAGGAGAGAGAGCGGGAAACAAAACTGCATAACTTACCCATTGGACAGCATAGCATTTCAAGGTAAAAGTATAGAAGACTCGTGCTTTCTAGATTGATTAAGAGTTCTCTGAATACTCAGGGGATTAGAGAAACCAGTAGGTCGAAAGATTTTGGTGCGTTTAACGTTACCTATTATTGAAAACGCGTAAAATCTCACCAGAATCTCAGGATCCACTCTTTTGTTTGAAGGTATCGTACTCGTAATAATGGCTGGACCAAGATCTTTCTCTAGTACTGTAAAGTCTTTCTTTACAGGATATACACCATTAGCAGGATCTGCTGAGGGTAAAAGTCCTGTGAAGGTTGTTGGTGACACTCTCCAACTTGTTTCTCAGTTCATATTTCGGAAAAAAGTATTACCATTGGTCCTTCTTGTCACTATTGTTGTTGCCATGATTACGTTCTCATCTACAACCGCGTCAATGATAACTTCATCAGCCGCAACCGGTGCTAGATACTCACCTAGTTTTATGTCTTCCAAGATCTCTATTGATGCATTGCCTAAACCTTTTTTCAAGCAAGGACCTGCTAATGGTTTAGGTGAAGGTGGATTAGGGGATGACATGCAGCGAATTCTTAATGGTTCTGAATTAACCAATGAGCAGATTCAAAAGATTAATGAAATCTTCGCTTCAGGAACTACTATGGGTTTAACTGATAGTATTGTTTCTGAATTGGTCCGTGAACTGGATCTAAATTATGAACAGCAGGGTCAACTAACGCGATTTGTTCATGATGCGCCCTCATTGAAAGACGATCTGTTGAAGAAGAAGCTACGGCAACTTGATCGTCAAGTTTCTTTACGTGATTTTGTCCGAAACAAGAAACCTGTTGTTTTCGATGAAGATGATTATGATAGTGAAGGTGTTATACAGCCAGCTGGTAAGAAAATTGTTTTATTAACTGCTACAGATGGTGGTGGAGAAAAAGTGCCTAATATGACAGCTATGGCTATCCAAAATCGTGATGAGTATTGTAGATACCATGGATATACTCACGTTTTCTATGATTTCTCTAAAATGAAAGAGCCTTTACCTGCTGATCGTAAAGGATGTTGGGCAAAAATGTTGGCGGTGCGTAAAGCTTTTGACGATAATCCAGATGCTGAATGGGTTTTTTGGCTTGATTTAGATATTATCATCATGAATTCAGAAATTGATTTGGCGAAACATTTCTTACACCCAAAGGCTTTGAAAAATCGTCTAAGTTATGGAAGACCTTTACAAAGACATGCTACTCAAGCTAGATTTACTTATCTAGAACAATTATACCCTGTGCTATCATTGGAAGAATACCATAGTTTAATTGAATCAGTTAACATCGAACCCAATGAAATTGAACCACCTGAGATTCTTACTGATGATGATATTGCTAATATGGATATTATTATAGGACAAGATGATACAGAAACAAATGCGGGTGCATTATTGTTCAGACGTACTGATTGGATGAGGCATTTTTTGAGTTTCTGGGAAGATCAATCAATTGTTGATTTAAACACAATTCTAATTGAACAAGATGTGATGGGTTATCTCATGGGTAGAGTTCCGTATGTTCGAAAGAAGATGGGGTTGGTTTCTCAAAAGTTAATTGCACCATTTTTAATCAGTGATAATGATTTAGAACATGTTTATTGTGATGGTGATTTCTCGGCACATTTCGCTGGCAGATGGGATATGGAGGGTGTTTGGAAAGGCTGGTGGGAAAAGAGAATACGAGTTCCTGAAGAATACAGAAGTACCGACGTGGAGTTCAAGTTTGATATCAGTATTCCAGTGATTTATTCAGAAAATCACAGACCTCAACAACCATCGTAAATATATCAAAATATTGGGTTAGTGACTGCCATTTTTCAATTATTTAGTTTCCTCTTTCTATTCCTATTATTAGGATGCGGTAGTGTTACTACAATGTTCATATAATGTAGATGGAACTACTATTAAATGTTGTATTATGAAAACAATCCATTTACTTGGATCTTTTTCCTCTTTCTGTCGTATTTATTGTTATAATATTTATTTACAAGCCTTCATCAAGTTCGATATCTTTCATTAGATCTCTGATCATCTCTTGGTCACCTTTCTCAATACGCTTTAATGGATCTTCTTCAATTTCAATCTTCGTGACTGCTTTCTCTAAAGCATCGGGGTCACTCTTTACTTTCTCGTACAACTCAGGTTCATACTTCTCTAACCACAACTCAACTGTTCCAGAATCAACAGCCTCTTTCCTTTCTTGAAGTTTCTTTGCATCTGCTCTACGAAGTTTTCGAGCCAATTTTCTGGCTGCTTTTTCCTTAGATTTCAAAGCACTGATCAGTTTCTCCTTATCAATGAGAGTCTTGGCAAGTTTTGTTTTAGCATCTAATGCCCATAGATCACCTGCAAATGCTTTACGAGCATCATGATAACCCTTTTTTGAAAACGATTTAGTGACAATCCAATGCTCTAATGTGCTATTAGCAGTGCACATATTCATAATCA
Organism: Sporopachydermia quercuum; assembly: GCA_001599295.1. Lineage (NCBI taxonomy): Eukaryota > Fungi > Ascomycota > Sporopachydermiomycetes > Sporopachydermiales > Sporopachydermiaceae > Sporopachydermia > Sporopachydermia quercuum. Next base: position 1,561,149 of record BCGN01000002.1, on the reverse strand, counting down.
CATGACCTTTTCTCTTTTTAGGTGTCTGTAGGATTCTAGGCCAGCCAGCTCGAATATCCGGTTTGCTTTCCTGTCTTTCAGGATGATTCACAAGCTCCGAAGGAACTCTTTGAGTGACTAAGTAACTGTAAGATGCTAATTCCACATCTTTTCCAAACTTTCTTCCTTTGCCACTAGTTGCGAATCCTGGTAAACCCATAGCCGATGTTGGAGTTTCCCATTTGGTAGCAAGATATTTACCTTTTTTCAGTTCAATAGAGTATTTTGGTCTGTGCATTAATTTACTGAAGTGGCACCAGGAAGCCTGTTGTTTATGAGATCTTGATTTCTGGAACTCTTTATAAAGAGAAACATACTTCATTTGAAGAGGACATGAACCATGATGAGCACAAGGGGCTAATATCTTAACATGGAAATCAGGAAGTGAAGAATCGGTTCGATTTTCGGTTATTTCGTCGACATCAAAATTATCGAGAATCTTTCTTTCATTTTTCAGGTCCTCTTCTGAGAGTTCACCATATTCTTCCACTATCTTTGCTGAGAATCGTTCATCTCCTTTAGAAATAGTATCATCAATTTCGCTTTTACTCTTGTAAGCAGAATTATTCCATTCTCTTGGAGTCTTATATAAACCTGCTGATTGTTCTTGAATTAATTCTTTCTTATGTCTTTCTGGTCTAACAATCAATTGACGGGCTCTTGCAATATTTTCAAATCCTTGAGGTGTTCCTCTTTCTAAGAAAACAAGTACGCCACCGGGATTCAGTAATGGCACTAACTCATTAATTCTTATATCGACACAATGGGGGAAAGGTGAGTATTTACTTTCGTGCTGTAATAGTTGATGAGTTGCTATTATAAGATCATATCTTTTGTTTGAGTTAATAGTTGGCAAATCAGCTGGGAAATAAGTTTCAACAGCATCAGGATTCTTATCTAATTTTTCTGTTACAAACTCTTTTGATCCAGGTTCTCGTTCTATTTGAATCTTAGCTGCTGTCGACTCTTGAAACTGATGAGTTAGCAGTAATCTTGCTCTTAGCTTCATATCTGACGTTCCTGAAATAACAGCGTCTTTAATCTCAGGTTTCCATTCTTTATCATCTTTCATTATTTCATTGAAAGCAACCATTCCCGTGGCAGGACCATATCCAACATCCAAAACAGATTTTGGCCTCCATGGTTCACTTTGCTCAGTATCCATTTGATGTTTCACATCAGTAAGAACATTGTATAATGAACCATAATTTTGTAAAAAAAAACCCGCCAAGTGAGCATCAACATCCATTTCAGTCAACTCTTGATCATGTTCTCCTTCCCGTAAAGCTGCATATTTCTTAGCTGTAGCAATACGAACTTGTTGAGGAACAGTAGTCTTCTGTAAAATGCCACTTATTGTTTGAGCCAAAATTGGAGGTAAATAAATCGCTTTCCGGTTTGATCGTCCTAGTACTGTATTAGGATGAAACTTGGCTTTTTTATTCAAAGGAGAAGTTTCATCATACTCTTCATAGTGCTCTTCCAAATATCTAAGCTCCTCTTCTTGGTACTCCATGTCAGTTGCAGGTTCATCAGCAGTTCTACTCTTAGAATGATCCTCATCGTTTTTTTCACTCTCATTATTTAAGTCTGATTCTTTCTGTTTGGGTCCCAATTCACCAAACGTTGTATTAGGTAAGACATAAACGGACTCGTTTAATGATAGCTTTTTATCCACATTTGGCTCACTTGTACCATTCTTAATACTGATCTCATCAAAAGTCTTCGTTCTCACATTAAACACTCTATTATTTGATTCTTCATTAACTCCACTATAATACCTTTTAAAAATGCTGTGACATTGGTAATTCCCAAACTTCTGCGAATGCCTTAACGGCATGGCAGAGCTGCCTCGTTGTATACTCTGTCTCAACATGTACAATGAATGAGATATGCAGAGAGCTCTTTCAAAGTAGTTGATTTCAATAGGACTCCTCTGGTCTACTGCAGCTTGAGCCCTTTTCTACTACTACTATACCTAATTATCAGTCTTGCAAAAAGCATAAGCGGAGAAATATCATTATTTACGTCCCAACCAGTAAACTAGTTAATGGCAAATCAAATCGAAAACATATAAGCAAGCATAACCATAAATATTCCTGCTTATCAATCCGAAATCTCATCACAAAAAAATTTCAGTCTTTATTAGTTACAAAAGAAAGAAAAAAATTTACTGGACACGACATGACATCTCCTCATAAGATAGAGTTTGGTGTGACATGATATGGAATGATTTGATATAATCTCCGTTGTTCATAGAATACGGAAACCATTTGTTTGATGACCGCTGAGAGAGCAAGTGAGCAAAGGAAAGGACATACACTGTTAGACTACGAGGAAGAACTCTGTTGAGTTGATAGATCGGATAATTACGTCAATCTTTATTGTGTTGGAAGGGTGGGAACTTATCAGCTGAAAAAGTAGTTTTTTGGTGCTTTGTTCATGGCAGTTTCGATGATTGTATTTTGGGAGAAAAGTAGAGGGTCTACTTGGCAATCATCCCATGGCACAAGTACTATTGAACAGGATAGATATCCATTAGATCATATTTCAAGCATAGGAATCAAATGGAACCTAGAAGTACAGCTAAAGCTGTGCTGAATACAACAGCAGGGCCAATTGAAATAGAACTGTGGGCGAAAGAAACTCCTAAAGCCAGTAGGAACTTTCTAACTCATTGTGCTAATGGTTACTATGACGGATGTGAATTCTTTAGAGTTGTGAAAGACTTCATTATACAAACTGGCGATCCAACTAATACAGGGTTAGGTGGAGAGTCAATTTACGGTGACTTATTTGAAGTGGAAACAAATTCTAGGCTGAAATTCTCGAGGAGAGGCCTTGTTGGATTTGCTAGTTCAGAAGAAAGTAAACGGAAGCCTCGTAAGAATGGCTCACAGTTTTTCATTACTTTAGCAGAAACACCAGAACTTACAGGAAATACAACGTTGTTTGGTCAAGTTATTGGAGATACGATATTTAATGTTCTGCGGATTGGAGAATCTGAGTTAGGAGATGATGATAGGCCGTTATTTCCAGTAAAAATTAAGAGTACGGAGATTATTGTGCCTTTTTTCGATGATTTGAAAATAAACGCTGAATCCGACAAGACAACGGAACAAAAACCTAAACAGTCAAGTTCTGACAAGGATAAAAAGAATAAAAAGAAGCGGAAGAAGCAAACAGTGAAACTGTCATTCGAAGAAGATGAGGAGGAGATTGAAGAAGCAAATGTATCACTATTAAATAACAGAGGTAGTGCATTCAAGATAAAGCCGGCTCCGGGGATACTTGATAAATCAATAAAGACGCGGAAAGAAGAGAAAATAAAAACAAAATCTAAGGAGGACTCTAGAACGGAATCTTTATCGGTTTCGACCGAGCAAAAGCCTCAGAAATCAAATGAGACTTCAACATCAATGTCAGCGACGGCTCAAAACTCGTTATCAGCGCAAATTGAGCAAATGAAGGAGTCGTTAAAACATAGTCGTGGTAATATTATAGATAGATCAACAATAACAGAAGCACCGTCTCTTTTAGAGCAACAGAAGACAAATTATAAGAAAGCAAAACTCAGGGAAACAGATACATTACAAATCTTGAGTAAATTCAGGAGCAAACTATCGGAATCTTCCCTTAATAGCAAAACCAGTACGGGAAGCCAGGATCAATATAACGATCAAGTGCCATTATCAAAAGGATCAGAAAATAATGATGAAGGAGAGCTTTCTGCTAATGAGTCAGATCAGGAGTTCGCCTCTGATACCTCATTCTTAACCCATAGGTTGGACTTCAAAGCCAACCCCAATAATGAGATCACTGATGAGGATAATCTGATTACTCAAGATCCATTAGCAGTTAAACAAGCGAGGAAGGCAAAAGAAGATATCTTCAGAAGGAAATAGTATATTTGTATATTATCTTAATAGTAATAGTGAACTATTCAATCTTCATTGGAAACTATAAGACAAATGTTTCTATTCAGTTCTTCTGATCCAGTACCAATAGGAGCTGTTTTCCTTTCTCAAGTTCACGCCCTAACAAAAACTATGTATGATTGAGTACTAGACTTATTTTCATAAAGATAAAGAAATTGCCGTGATAGCAAGCATAATAAATTATACCCTATTTCTCATTGTATATACCTTGTAATTCCCTAAAGATTTCTTATATATCAAACATCGATATTAGAGTTTGAAGATAGAACATTCAAATGTTTCCTACCTACATATGCTTTACAATCAAAATATAATTAAACAACGTTCCTCCAGTCTTTCCTTTCCTTTTCTTTCATTTCATTTATTTCCCTTTACTTCGCTTACTTTTTTCTTCTTTGTTTTTATATTACTAATGTCTATTCTTTCTAATCATTGCTGATTTCACTGCTGATTGAAATATATCGTTATTATCTCTCACATGTTCCATTCCTATTTGCCCTTCCCTTCATTAGCTATTTCTTTCTTTTTGGTTTCATAGTACCAACCTTGTATATCATCACCCTTACTCCCATAATCACGATCTACACAACGACCAGCCATACCGGCAGTATCTTCCAACCAAGGATGATTGCTCATGCCACCAGCATCATATCTGTCCCATGATTTCAAATCTAGCATTGGCAATAGAAAATCAGTGATCTGTAAAGCATCAGTAATGGACATTTTATATTTCTCTCTCAGAATAGCTTGTAATGACCAGTATTTCAACTTCGGGATTCTTTTTAATTGGTACCGAGGAAGTTTATATATAGGTTTATCTGAATTAGCACTAGCTTCAGTACGAACCAAATATTTGTCTCTATTCTGTGAGGATGAAATGGATAATGGGATTGGATCAAGGTCGATTTGGGCCGGGATTTCAGCAAAAAGTTCACGAGAATATCTTCCATATTGAATGAATTCTAATGGGAATTCGCTTAATAGTTCAATAATTTGAGCTAAATGATCATCATCACGGGAGTAATGACCGTCAGCTTGAGGATCGAATAAATAGTCACCAGTAATCAACTCAAACACAATGCATGCTGTACTCCATAAATCAGCAGAAGCTCCCCATTTATTACCTGTGAGAACTTCTGGAGCTCTGTATTGTCTAGTTTGAATATCATTGGTGAAATGATAATCTGTATAACAGGCATTACCGAAATCAGCAATTTTGATAGAAATGAGATTATCATCCAAAGACGTTTTCAGAACAGACAATCGATCATTTAATGATAAAGCAGAAAGACTGGAAGCCATTGGTTCATCGGAATTGCTAATAGGTTCAGGGGTTGGTGATGTATTAGTTGTTCTAGTAATAGGAGACATTGCAAAGTCTGGTAGGTTGGACAGTCTTGATTTGAGTGGTGATGGTAAAGGTTTTGATCCTGTGATTGGAGTATGAGCGCGCGAACGACGTGATCTTCTAGGTTTCGAGGGAATTGGCATTCCGTGTTCATCAGACAAAGACTTCATTGAATTTTGCCGGGATAATCTTTTCAGTTGTTTCCTTTCCATTTCTTCCTTTTCTAATATTTCAACAACTGTTTCAACGTTATCTTCTCCAAATTCAATGAGAATGTTCTCTGGTTTTAAATCTGTATGAATGATTCCGCAATACCGGTGTAAATAATCCAATGCCAATAACACTTGTTTAGTAATTTGTTTAACCAAAACAATTGGAATGCCTTTATGATCATATTTACGTATAAGATTTAACATATTTTCCCCTAAGACTTCAAACACCATACAAATGTGGGTTCCATTTGGTCCCTTATGAGTGAAATCATCCCATAAACCAAGCACATGAGATCTTCCTGGATGGCCATCTATGATTTTCGCATCTGAAGTTTTTGGGTTTGCTATTCTTCTTAAAATTGCGATTTCATCCAAAGCAGTCTCTGTATAATGTTGAGCAGAGCGAACAATTTTCAACGCAACGTGACGAGAGCAATCTCTATCTTTGGCTAACCAAACAGTTGAAAAGTGACCCCATCCTAATTTACGAACAACTTCGTATCGTCCATCTTTGAATGTATCTCCAACATGAACAGGATGATAACCACCTTGTTTGTAGTCTTTTGCTTCTTCTTCATGTTCAAAACGAATAGGCTCATCATCAGAATCGGTTTCCGAGCCAGAATCGGAATAGCTTTCAGGATCGGGAAGTCCATATGGTCTATCAGCTAGAGAATCTGCTGTTCGAAACGATTGAGCTGGTAAAGTTCCGGTTAAGTGGCCAGCGACGTTAACTTGAGATACTTTTACTGAGGATGGGAAATGTGTTGATAGAGTTAAAGCAGCATCCTTTGTCCGACTTGGAACATGTTTGAAAGCTGAAACTGAAGCAATAGATTGAGGAACTGCAGGTTGATTCTCGTTTTCTTCAGCTTGGTCGTTGTTGATTCCTGTTGCTTGAGCTGTTGCACATGATGTAGCGGTAACTGGCGCTGCAGGGGGCACCTTAAAAATTGAAGACAAATGTGATTCAGGCATCCCAATGACGAACAGAATTGTGTGAATTTAAATGAAAATAGGGAAAGTGAAGCCGAAATTCGGCCAGTTATACTTTCATATGAGTTTTTATCGTTTTGGTATCAATGAAATAAACGGAGACAATATCAATTATTGGAGATTCGCTAATGCTTAATCAATCGATACTTATGACAAACGGGTAGAAGAACAAGCGCTTGAGGTCTTGTGTTGGATAGAGAGTAAATAGGAGTTATAACATACTCCTGAAAGACTATTTACAAAACTTTAGCTTACTAGCTACTTGGTTCAATTATTGTTTATGGGCTTCTAAAGTCAATTATTAGTGTTTTGATCGATCGATTTCATGAAAATTAATTCAATAACCGACAGAGAGGCTGACAGGATTCTGTACATTTTTTTTTTTACTTGAACTTTCTTTTTCACCGAAATCGGAGGTGAAATGAGACACACGATAAGTCGACAAGTAGGACATTTGGCTGATAAGAGATGAAAAGTCATACAAGGAAGAAAGAACACATTGAAGAGAGAGAAGAAAGATAGAATTTAGATGTATTGAATGATTGAATTGACGCGTTTTCGGAAATTGTTTGACTTTGGCAATAAATTAAAAGAAGGAGTTGATGATAGATTAAGAGTTTATGTAAGACTCCTAACATTTCATTATAGGACATGATAGAGTGAAATAAGACAATTCATGATTATGTCATATATAAATACTAAAAGTACTCTAGAGACCCCACATAAAGGATTCGGGTGTATGAAGAAGAGAATAAGGTTTGGTACCTGATTTCAAGATATTAGATTTTGTTCCTGATTAAGTCCAAAGATATAGAGGAATAGTGGATAGGAGTAGTTAGTTGCTAGACTGAAGATGCGTAAGACTTGTGAGTATGGAAAAGGAAATGATTTCAGAGGATGATGTTGAGATGGTAACTGTTGAGTTATAACTAAATCATAGCTTGTGTTCTTTAGGCTCGGGTTAGCAGTGCGGAAAACTGACATAATATGATCCTTAGTTACTATATCTATTGCACAAGATCTTGTCTGTTGTAGCATAGTATCCATTGTGTTTTCACGATTGAATTGGAGGTACACTCAAAGGAAACATGTCATGTATTTGTTCCGCTGTTTTTGCTCTAAAATGAGTATGTCTAGTACATCTCTGTCGTAACATTGCTTGCTCCTAGCTAATTGGGAGAATATGTGATTAGGGAGAAGGGAATAATTAGAAGCTTCTAAATTCAAGAAAAGGAAAACTTCAAGAAGCTAGATCCTTGATAACTACAAGGAAATAAAGAGCTTTCTCAATTGAACACTGGTGTTGTATCCTTGGGCTCTTATCAAATACTTCTTCCCTTCTCTCCTTCTTTCGCATTCATCGGCAAAATTAACAATCACGTAATCATTATTTAAGTAACTTCATTATTCAAATTTATCTTCAGGCACACCCATCTTTCCCGTTGGTAACAAAAAACTTTCAACTATCACACCCTCAAACCACTTTACACTCTTTAACTTCTCTTATTATTTCATATTAATATGTGTCGTCTTTTTGTTTCTTCTCTTAATAGTATCAATTAACCATCTACTATTGTCAATATATCATCTACTGTATGCTCAATTTGTGATTAGATTGTTTAATTTGGTTGTTTTTCAGAACTAGTTTATAAGCGCAAATATTAGTGCTTCTTGTGGATCCCAACAACGTCGTGAAGCGTTTTACTGTTCTCTGTTCATTGGTTCAATACAACAGCGCTTGACATAAATAACTGGGAAGATATCAGGATTCTAAAGGTATAACAAACTATTTCCAAACCCAAGAGCTAATTGATAATATAGTTGAATCAGACCATAGCTTACAACTGTATATCATATGGTTAATACGATTGTATATCAAGTACTTAGTTAAAGACAATAAGATAATATATAACGGTAATAGGATTTACATCAGATAGCAAGCTCACATAAGCAAAATACATTGTTGTTGATTCTTATAGCTTTTCAAAATGGATGACGACGATTTCGGTGATATTTAGTATGTACAAGGAAACTTTTTATGTTTTAATCTACCATTTATGAAAGAGAAAAAGTCATCATAAAGAGATGATGGTGTTAATACTAGTAATCACTTGATTCTCATATGGATAGATAAATGAACGAGTTTCGATCGTTTAACCCAGAACAAATTTTTCATTTTGTCTTTTTTTTCTTTTTTTTCTTTATATCTTTATTTTATTTCTTCGAACCTGTATACTAATTATTCTAGTGGTGATGATGAACCTCAGCAACAAACAGCTCCTGAACCTAAGGCTTCAGAGTCCAATGAAACTGGTGCTACTTCAGCCGGTTCTACTAATGATTCAACCAATGCTCTATCTGCTCCTGAAACAGCTAACGACACAGGGATTACCCAAAGTACAGACAGCTATGATGCCGCTTCAAGTTCGAGTATAAACATCGGTAGCAATAGTGGCCATGGACCTGTCGGCGGTAATGAGAACACTGGCTCGTCATCTGAGCTTACAGGACCGCCTGCTCGAGCCATTATGAAAGATGAAGGTAAGATGTTCATTGGAGGATTGAATTGGGAAACTTCAGATGAGAAACTTCGTAACTATTTTTCTAAATTTGGCGAAGTAGTTGATTGTGCTGTTATGAAAGATGGAACCGGGAAATCAAGAGGATTCGGGTTTTTGACATTTGCTACTAATGATGCTGTAAACGCTGTTATGGCGGAAGAACACGTTTTAGATGGTAAAATCATCGATCCTAAACGTGCAATCCCAAGAGAAGAGCAAGACAAGACAGGTAAAATCTTCGTTGGTGGCATCCCACCTGACGTTACTGAAAAAGAGTTCTCTGATTTGTTTGAAAAGTTTGGAACTGTGATTGATGCACAACTGATGATGGACAAAGATTCCGGTAGATCCCGCGGATTTGGATTTGTGACATATGATTCAGAAGCTGCTGTAGACGCTGTGACTGCTAATAAGTATTTAGAATTACACGGGAAATATATTGAGATTAGAAGGGCAGAACCAAGAGGAAAAGATAAGAGAAATCGAGGCGATCAAGATAACAATAATCGCGGACATAATCAACATAACAGAGGTCCTATGGGATTTCCTTTCGTTCCACCACAACCTGGTGTTGGTCCTCCTTTACCTGGTATGCCAGGTTTACCACCACAACCTGGTGCGCCTGGTATGCCAATGGTGAATCCTGAGATGTGGCAAATGTATTTAAATCAAATGCGTATGATGCAAGGAATGTTGAAAATGCGTCAAAATGAGGGTAATGGTCCACCTGGTGGTCCCGGGGGTCCTGGTGTCCTTGGTGCAGGATCTTTACCTCCTATGCCAAATGCTAATTTCCCTATGCCTCCTTTCAATCCAATGAATAATTTCAACGGTGCACCTGGAAATAATCAACCTGGTAATCAAGATCATACCCCCAATTATGGAGGAGAAGATGACGGTAAAAACCGATCTGACGATTATGACGATAGAAATAGAGATGATGACGATGATGGTGATAACTACAATGAACATAGGCAAAGAGGCTCATACAAGGAAAGAGAATGGGACCGAGACCGTGATTATCGTCGTTCAAGATCGGGTTCAGAATCAAGGTCAAGATCTCGTTCTCCGCCAAGGAATGCTCCAACAGGTCCTAGAAATAACAACGGGAAACGTAGAGGTTATAGAAAGAAGAATTATCATCCGTACCGAAGGTAGACAGCAGATGATTGACTATGGATCTACATTATGTATCCGAAGGGTTTATTGTTCGTTAGTTTTCCAGAACATTAGAATGATAGCTTCTTACCTTAAAGAGCCTCCAATGATTGGTAATAGTTGTGATTTATGTGTTTCGTAAACGAAAATAAAATTGGAGTGAAATAAATATAAAATGAAAGTAATATCTTCTATATGATGCTCTATTAGCCATTACCTAACCCAAGTTCAACAATCATATAAATATTCAAACCAGAAATGAACATCCAAATGCAAAATGCAACAATTGACGTAAAAACAGTATTGGTATAATTATGGTATCCTTCTTCTGTGGATGAAGCTTGCTCTTCATCTTGATTCTCTTCTCTTGATGCAACGTCTTCCTCTTGATTCTCAGATCTATTAGTAATAGAAATATTACCGTCAGTACTTTCATTATTGCTATTATTATTGTTATCTCCATGGTTCACTCTCCTAGAATCTGTTGTTCGACCATTCTTGACTTCCATAATGCTTTTCTTAGCTGTGAAGAAAATCAATGGTGCAGAAATAAATGGTAATAAAACGGATAAGCATACTTGTGAGGCCGTCAATGCATCACCTAGACCATTTCTACCCAAACCAAGAGCAATTCCTAAGCAAGGAACAATAGCAATCAATCTTGTGATGATTCTTCTTAGCCATGGGGTAATGGTCCAATTCAAAAACCCTTCAGAGACCATTTGTCCAGCAATAGTGCAAACAATACCAGCAGACTGGCCAGAAAATAGAAGAGCAACCATAAAAATAGTTCCAACTGCAGGACTAACGTATTGTTGCAATAAGTCATATATTGTGTATAAATCAGCGTCATAAGCACTTTCGGTTTCATATAAGGTAATACCAGCAACGACCAAAATAGCACTATTGACGAATAATGCAAATGTAAATAAAGTGATTGCCAATTCAATGATTGAGTATTTTAGAGCATAATGAATAGCCTCATTAGATGGTCGATAATCATAATAAAGTTCTTCCTTATCAATATGCTGTCGTTCATGTCTTTCGACGTTGGATTCTTCTGATGATGATGCAGCATCGTCATCTTCAGCTGGTAAATCTACATTTCCTTTCATAACATCAAATTCTCTCAACCGAGGTTGAACCAAGCCAGAACCAAGAAAAAGTGAATGTGGCATGACTGTAGCACCTAGTAAAGCACAAGCAGTGTAACCTCCACCATTCTGAAACATTTCCTTTGATGGTAAATAACCTCTGAAAACGCTTCCAACGTCGGCAGAAGGCATCATTGACATTAATATGCAAAAACAAATAACTACAGTCAAAACTAAGGCGGCAACAACATATTCAAATGTTCTTACAAGTTTCATAGATGAGCCGGGCTTGTAGGCCATTAATACTAATAAAACATCAAAAACAGTTAGAAGAATACCTGCCCACAGAGGAATCTTTAATAAAAGGTTCAATGCAATAGCACTACCAATTACTTCAGCTAAATCGGTAGCAATTATTGCAGCTTCTGCTAATATGTATAGGAGTATTGATAGCCATTTAGGTAAAAACTCTCTACAACATCTTGCTAAATCCATACCTGTGACGCTTCCTAATTTAATGCAAAGCGATTGAAGAAAAATAGCGAAAAGATTGGAGAGCAATAAGAAGAAAAGTAACGAGAATTGATTCTTTGCACCTGCATCAACTGCTGCTGCATAATTACCTGGATCCATATAAGCCACTGAGACCATTAAACCAGGGCCAATAAATCTAGCGTATTTCTTCAATGCCAGAACTGTTTCTCGGGAGTAATCCTGTAGTAAAGGAACATTGGAGAAGAAACTGAATTGATTTTTACCATTTCCTCGGTCGCTTCTATCGTTATTGCTTTCTGCGTAGTCTTCATTTAAATTTGTAGATGTTTTTAATGATGTTTCATTTGATAGAAACTCAGTTCTCTCACTGGTCTCCTTACTATTATCCTGAAGTTCGTGTATTTCAATCTCCTGCGAGCTCATATTGAGTCCAGATCTGCGTCTCCTCATTTTGATTGTTGCGTATTAGTCCGTTGTTTTGTTTTTATAGTAGTGCTACTAGCTGTTCTGATGATAGAAATGCAGGATCAATTAAATAATGAAGAATAGATGACAATGTTCCGTAATCAATGTAATGCGTGTTGGCCTACATGTAGCCATTTGACAAAAGGTGATTGACCTGCTTATAATGATGATACGTCATAAATTGATTGATGAATGCCTCGTAGTAGTTCACGGTTGCAATGTACCTTTGTTTGGATAAAAGATGTAATGGTAGCAGTGTATCTGGTTATATACCTTGCGGTATTTTGAATAACAGAAAACCTGGCTGATTTAGCTTTTTCATTTCAGTTAGAAAAGAAGACTAAAACTAAATTGTATGCAAGAATATAATTAAAGTTGGAATAGGACTTTAACTTTAGAAAAATAGCAAACTTTAAGCGGAGTAGATATTGAAAGAAACTTGAGCCAGCTTTTCGCTTGTAGGATTAGATCGCTAAAGAAAGGACGAATTGACCCTGAGAGTAGAATGTCTGTGTTTTCCGAGTTGAGGATGGCAAACTTATTCTAGTGGATCTGGATCTTGGAATGAGATGTTGTTTTAGCAAGGAGTTGAAGATTTAAATGCATGGGTCCTGAAAACTGACTGAACAGTTTGCTTGCAAGCGTAGCAAGGTATGCTAAAAGGAGAAACGAGGATTAATTTTCAGCACGACGATTTACCATATTTACTTGCGATACATATTTTACTTTCTCTTTTTTGATGAGTCCATGTTGAGCAGATTAAAGAAAGCAAGACTTTGATTACTTTTAGCTAAGACCAAACCACTTGTGTTACATTTACCACCCTCTTGATCTTCTGCTATATCGATTACCGAACATTATTACATCTCAGAAATGTGATCTAAGTCTGAAACTTCCTTTACCTTATAATCAATCATCCTTGAGGCTTAAAACCCCTTCATAATCCGAACAATCAGTTGAATTCATCAAAGAATCTATAACTTAATACTTCTCATTTTTACTCAATGGAGTGTTCCGGGTTTAGAGTTCAAAGCTTAAAATTATTTATTCCCGATTTTGGTATATGGAAAGAGACTGATCAAAAACATCCCTATAAGAATTCTTTCCGACTTTACCCGATGAATCTTCATAAAAGGGAGCGAAATGTATGGCATTCTTCTGCTATAAATGTGAAGAGATCTTTTTTTATAATTAGCATGAACATTTGATTATTGCATTCTGAGTAACTGTCAAGTTAGATAGCTTGGCTGCTTATGGTTAAATGCAGTTTCCATTTGGATTTGGGATTTTGAGTTAGAATTATATTTAGTGCAGAGAGCAAATACTGATCAATTGACCCCGTAATTATCAGACAGCCGGCAAATATTATGATTTTAGCTTAAATTGCTATGGGATAATTCTCGAGAATACTTGTTTCCCAATTGTTTGATTGAAAAATAAGTTTAAAGAATGCTATTGATTGTAGTATTAATTTTGTACTAGTTTAATATCTTCTTAAGTGAGGCATCAGGTCTAGATTGAAGCGATATGTTTTTCAGTCTTATATAAACTTTTTAAAGTTCAAAGTAAATTAACTTTATTTCAATTAATAAACCTTTATTCTACTAAATCAACTCTCTCCTCTCTTATTTTTAGTACCAAAAGATGTGCTATATTAATGATATATACCGTAACGTTAAGTGTTCAGGTCTGCTAAGAATATGATACTCCCTGCCTGACTAGAAATAGAAAGAAATAAGAAAGGCCTTCCTAATCACGCTCGATTATGTTGGAAAGTGGTAGAAGGTATAAGACTGAACAAGAGCCCAGCATGCCTTGGAAGCCTAAACATTGAGGTTGATAAAAGTTGACAGATCTACAGAATATCTTCAGAAAATCTGCAAAAAATAAATAATATAGATTCTTTTTTACTGAAACCTTCCAACTTCAATATTTGGTAATAGTAAAACGATAACATTAAGAGATTTTGCATTAGTTTAGTTTACCTTTAAACCATTGACTTTCACGCATGATCACGATCAATGGCCGAAAATCATCAACTCCAAAGTGTTTGACGATGCTCCTTTCATCATCAGAAACTTCTGAGCTGGATCTGTAATCTTTCTGAACTTTCTGAAGTTCAAATTAATAATAGTAGTACACTTTGATTTTCGTCAGTCACCCTTACAAAAGTATTGGCTAACCATAGTGATATTTTTAGCAGTTTACCAAACCATTCGGGGAGGAAATAGCAGCATACCAGTATACCGTGTTTTCTCTATATAAAAATAATTGGACTACCTGTAACCGTTTAATACTTTACCTTTTTCTCTCATTTCTAAAGTTCCTCTTAAGATAGCTCTCTGAAAGCTGAAACTTTTTTTTATCTCTCTCGATACTTTACATTTGAGTTGTTGTAGAGTAAATGTATAAAATATTAAAGTTTGAATTGGCGCAAACCTTACTTGCTTTTCAAGTATTTTCAGGTACTAAGGGTAATCAATTTAATGATTATGTAATCATTTGCTTTGACCATTGCTGGGCACTTAATAATATTTTATATGATTACCTCATCATCAATCAACCTCCCAACAGCGCCATACAAAATAAAAAAATTTTATTAGTGAGACAGAAATAAATTGCTAAAGAAATCATATCATTATCAAGCACCATTTGTACTTTTAACTATGATGGAAACTTGTACTAAAGTTCTGTTGTTGGTATCAAACTAATAATCAAATTAGCATCAACATGAATAGGAAAGAGTCGGAATATTCAGACTCAGAAGATGAGTCTGATCATGTTGATATCACCAAGTCTATAGCGGTGAGCGATGGTGAATCGGATGATAATGATGAGTTTGATAGTGATGACAGTGATAATGAAGACGTAGAACTACAAGATGAGATCTTATCAAGTTCAGAAGAGGAAGAACAAGAAGAGGAAAAGGTAAAGGTAAATGGTGAAGAAAAAGAGAAAGGTAATAAAAATTCAAAGAAAGATGGTAAAATAAAAGCAACTAAACCAGATACAAAATCGTTTCCGAAACTAGAGCTGAATGGACCAGGAGATGATGATTCAGATTCTAATTATCCAGAATTGCCCCAGAGTAAACTGAAAACGGGTGGTACATTTCAGTCGTTAGGGCTTTCAAAATTTTTACTAAGAAACATTCAACGCAAAGGGTTTAAATTACCAACACCAATCCAACGTAAAGCGCTTCCTCATATCTTAACTGGTAGAGATGTGGTTGGTATGGCCAGGACGGGAAGCGGTAAAACAGCAGCATTTGTTCTTCCATTGATCGATCAGTTGAAAGCCCATTCTGCTAGAGTTGGAATTAGAGCTCTTATTTTATCCCCAAGTAGAGAATTGGCCTTACAAACAATGAAAGTCGTGAAAGATTTCTCTAAAGGTTCTGATTTAAGAGTACTAGGTCTAGTAGGTGGTGATTCCCTTGATGATCAATTTAGTAGTATGATGGCAAACCCAGATATTGTTGTTGCAACTCCAGGCAGATTTTTACATTTGAAAGTTGAAATGTCATTGGATTTGAAATCTATTCAGTATATTGTTTTTGATGAGGCTGATCGATTATTCGAACTAGGTTTTGCAGAACAGTTAAATGAGTTGATTGCTTCATTATCACTAAACCGTCAAACCCTTTTGTTTTCAGCTACTTTACCTAGAAGTCTGGTTGATTTTGCTAAAGTTGGTTTAAATAATCCTGTGTTAATCAGATTAGATGTAGATACTAAAGTATCCGAAAATCTAGAAATGGCATGGTTTTCTATCAAGAAGGATGAAAGAGAAGCAGCTTTACTGTTTCTGTTAGATGAAGTTATAAAAATGCCTGCTGCGACCGAATCTCAACTGAAAACTTTGAAGGATTCTAGTTTAAGCGAAGGTGAAGATGATGAGAATGAAGAATATGGTAAGAAATCAGAAAAGAAGGGAAGGTTTAATAAGGATCATAAAAAGGTAAGACGATTTGCTCCTGCAAATGAACTTCCTTCTCCTAATGCAAGTATTATTTTCGTGCCTACTAGACATCATGTTGAGTATATAAGTGGTATACTTCGTGATTCAGGTTATGCAGTTTCATATATCTACGGTTCATTAGACCAACATGCTCGTCGTCAACAATTGAATCATTTTCGCAGTGGTATCGCAACAATTCTAGTTGTTACTGATGTAGCAGCTAGAGGTATTGATATCCCTGTTCTGGCAAATGTTATTAATTATACTCTACCAGCATCACCTAAAGTGTTTGTCCATAGAGTTGGACGTACTGCAAGAGCTGGACATAAAGGTTGGGCATACTCCATTGTTCAAGAAATTGATTTGCCATATTTACTTGATATCGAAGTTTTTTTATCTAAAAAGGTTCTTTTAAGCGGAATGGTGAATCCTGGTGATATCGATAGTGTGAGTTTCACTGATCGTTTAGTAGTAGGGTCATTCCCTAGAACTGGTTTGGAGTTAGCACAGGAAACATACCGATCAATTCTAGATAAGAACTATGATTTGAAACTTCTGAAAGATGTTGCTGTGAAAGGTGAACGATTGTATATGAAAACCAGAAGTTCTGCTTCTAAGGAGAGTTTCAAACGTAGTAAGGAACTGATTGAAAGTGGCTGGGATGAAGTTAATTTAATATTCAACAAAGTGGAAAATAGTTTCATGGAAATGCAAAAAGCTGAAGATGCAAAGAATGATTTCCTAGCAAAACTGCAAGATAGAAAGACAAAAGAAACTGTGTTTGAATTTGGAGCAAGCAAGAAAGGTCTCCAAGGGTCTGGTCTCAGTGAGAGTGCTCTATTAATGCTGAGAAGAAGAAAACAACTTGCACCTATTCAAAAGAAAGCTCAAGAACAGAAACTATTACGTGAGAAGGAAAGAAAAGCTGGATTAGCACATGGTGAAAACGAAGAACTGCTTGGAGGTCAAGAAGGTGAAGTCGGTTATACCAAAGCGGAGACTGTGGAAGATGAAGAGTTGTACAATGTGTTCGAAGATGGCGATAAGGGAAAACCAAAGAAAGAAAGAAAGTCATTTCGTGATGATAAGTTCTATATTTCACATTATTCCAGTGTTTCAGCAGTTGAAGAGCGTGCGTATAAGATTGGTGATTCTGATGGTGGATTTGTTCAAGCTGCAAATGAAGCTTCATTCGATATCGCTGGAGATGAAAATGATGCAGGAAAAGTACACAGGCAAGGAATGAAATGGGATAAAAAGAGAGGAAAATTCATTAATTCTGGGAGTGTGGCAGACAAGAATGGTATCTCCAAGAAATATATCCGTGGTGAAGGTGGTCAAAAGATCCCTGCTTCTTACAAGAGTGGAAGATTTGAATCATGGAAGCAAAATCATCGTGTTAAAGGTAATAGTTCTGTTGGAGATGCCAATGATACAAGTGCTCTCAATAACGTTGGAAAGAAGAGGAAGTTGCATACAAAAGTGGTCGCTCCAAAGCCTGCTGATAGGGCTAGAGATGATTACGAAATACGTCGTAAGAGGGTTAAGGAAGCTGTTGCCAGTGGTATGGCTGTTAAAGGCGTTAATGCTAATAAGCATGGCAGATTTGTTAGGAATAATGGTGGCCCAGTTGATAGAAATAGTAGAACTCAACTGAACTCAGTTCAAGATGTTATGAAACAGAGACAACTTCTGGAAAAGAGAAGAGCTAAGAATGCTCGCCCTAGTAAGAGGAAATAAATGGTTATTTAGATAGTAATAAAAGGTGAAGATTCCATAATGTAGGCATCTAAAGGCAAGCAATAAAAGTAGCCACTTAATGCATATATAACTAATAAATTCTCCTCTTATGTTTTTACTAATGCTTGTTTTCCTAACTGGTTCTACTTATTATTCCTGATGACCATCAACCCCATTATAATAGTCCCTCTAGAAAAGTCTCTTCGTTGTTCTGGACCTGACAAGTGAACTTCCAGATCCTTGGAGAAAAGAAATGCAATTTCTGATCATCTGATCTTTGATTTCCCAATTTGTATACTCGTGCAGCCAATTTTTAGTTCGAAGGTACAAACACCTGCCCGTCATCGTGACAAATTAAACATATAGAAGTAACGGAAGAACAAACAAACAAACAAACAGTAAGCGAACAGAGTAATTGAGTTCATCTCATCTACAAAGATCACACTTGTGAAGTGTGGGAAAGAATATCTCTCTACCGCATGAACTTATCGGAAGTAAATATTTTTGAGCTATGTAATCGCCAATCGCCTTTGAAGGAATTGAATTAATTTTCTTTATTAAGATAAGAACCAACGGTGATAAAGCGACATTACAAGTAAGACTTAAGACAAGAAAAGAAGGGCAGAGCCAAGAATATATATAGTCATATGCAAGACAATGCTTGTCCCAAACCCTATGTACATGCTCCAGTTTATTACTCTTAACTCATTTGAATTCGTTTCTAAATATCTAAGATATCCTATAAAAGTAGGAATTTGATTCGGAAAAACCGATTATCCTTTTTTTTTCAACCACCCTTTTCTTTGTGATTAACATATATTGCCTTCTTCACCTTTTTGTTATGGCACACTATCTATCCAACTTCAACATACGATAATTGATTGGTACTGATCATTAACTTTAAAATATCTTGAGACGCACAGTAAGTCTGTGTTACCGTACAGAGACAAAGTGAATGCACTACTTACTCGAAAATCTAACCCGGTGCACCAATTGGACACCCCTTTACCTAACTGATGCTCTCACCATTAAATCGGAAGTCATTCTTTTGCAACTGTCCTCAATTCAACTTAACAATATTCAAATTTGCCTTCTCTTTCTACAATCAGCTATCCACATCCAACAGCAATCAGCAACAACATATTTTACTTTATCATATTCTTTCATAATCCACTCAACTCTGTTCAGTTGTGACTTTATATTGTCATATCATCACCAAGACATAAGGTATCCCCATCTTTGGCAGTGAGGAAATTGGATACAAGCCCGTTTGTCTAGTCTCCTTTATCTACAAAAGGCATAATAAGAGAAAGAGCTATCAGGTTATAAGCAAAGGAACTTGACAGGAAAGAAGAAGAAAGAAAGAAAGTAAAACAATCAATACAAACGAATAAATACACAACAATTGAGACTTGAAATCTGATTGTGTGTCGTTTATTTACTATCATCAAATTTACTTTGTAATTTAAGTAAAGCAATTGAGTATTGATCTCCTTGCCAAAACTGGTGTGACGCCAACAGTGACAACATCACCAGTATAACACAATTGACTCGTTTTAATTTCTCTATATGGTTAAACCCTGGACTCAGTTGAAAAGTAAACTTCAACATTCCATTCATCCTAATCAAGATTCAGAACTTGACAAAGTCGATTCAGCTTCATCGGCTCAATCAGCTGAAAACCAACAACATTATAACTCAGAACCAACTGAGACAAATTCTCAATCTCTGCGAGAACAACATATTTCAAATCAATCAACTCTGGTAGAGAATAGTGATAACACAGCTACTGTTGAGAATATAGAGAGGACTAATCAATCAAGGATGCAGGCCCAAATAGTACCAAACCAGGTACCTCAGGTGACTCAACAATTGGAAACTCATCAATCTCAATTGCCGCAAAGGTCAACAGTATCAAAGGGTAAATATTCTTTAGGTGACTTTCAAATCCAAAGAACTTTAGGCACTGGTTCATTCGGAAGAGTTCATCTTGTAAGGTCAGTTCATAATGGTAGATACTATGCTATAAAAGTTCTAAAAAAATCACAGGTAGTTAAGATGAAACAAGTTGAACATACAAATGACGAAAGACGAATGTTGAAATTGGTTGATCATCCGTTCTTGATTAGAATGTGGGGAACTTTCCAAGACTCTAAAAACCTTTTTATGGTGATGGATTATATTGAAGGTGGTGAATTATTTTCTTTATTGAGAAAATCTCAGAGATTCCCTAATCCTGTTGCTAAATTCTACGCATCAGAAGTTACCTTAGCTTTGGAATATCTTCATTCTCATAATATCATCTACAGAGATTTAAAGCCAGAGAATATTCTTTTGGATAAATCGGGCCATATAAAGATAACAGATTTTGGTTTTGCAAAAGAAGTTCCAGATGTAACATGGACTCTTTGCGGTACACCTGATTACATTGCACCTGAGGTTGTTACGACTAAACCATACAATAAATCAGTTGATTGGTGGTCATTAGGAATTCTTATTTATGAAATGCTTGCTGGTTGTACCCCATTTTATGATCCTGCTCCAATGAAAACCTATGAAAACATTTTGGTATGTAAAGTTAAATATCCATCTTTCTTTCACCCGGATGCAAGAGACCTCTTAGAAAAATTAATCACTAAAGATCTTACACGGAGGTTAGGAAATTTACAAGGTGGTTCTTCTGATATCAAAAACCATCCCTGGTTCTCTGAGGTTGTTTGGGAAAAGCTATTAAGTAAAGATATTGAAACCCCTTATGAACCACCAATTCAATCAGGTGTTGGTGATACGTCCTTATTTGATAGATATCCTGAAGAGAAGTTTGATTATGGCGCAGTGGGTCCGGACCCTTATGCTGAATTTTTCACCGATTTTTGAGTCTCTTTTTCATATATATATAGTTTCCTATTAATCGTTATGGTATTATTATTTCTGTTACTAAAACTTCTTGGTTTCATATTTTGTTTGGTGACAATCATCGTCATTTTATAAGTGTTCAAAACTCTTTCATCTATATCAAACTGTGTTTTTACTTCTACTTTGGTTATGTTTCATACTGATTGATCTACTGATTGAAATTGATAAATTATTGCCCTCTATATTTCTAATATTCCCATTAAACCATTATATAAAAACTATATTACACTGTATGCATGTAACAATATTAATGCATAGTCTGTTTGTTTGATCTTTTTTAAAAGGTTATCTTCCTTTTCCAGCATTGCAAACATGAATATCTCTAACCCATTCAGATTTGAGAACTTGTTTAGCAGTTAATCGTCTTTTGGGGACAGGATCAAGCATTGAATACACAACATTACGTATGCGTTTGCCTTTAATCGATTCAATAACTTCATATCCCTCTTCTGTCTTTCTGGCTTGCATATAAGTCTTGAAAAACTCATCCGACTTCTTTGCGCTACACCACATATAGTGGCCAGTACGCATCGCCATATAAATAACACCCGATGCCCACACATCACATTTGCGAGCATCAAAGGGCACGTTTGAATACTCTTCAGGTGCCATGTAAGGTGCAGAGCCTTGTGGAGAAGTGCATAAATGAACATCTTTTTCCCAAGCCATAAGGAAACAAAAAGCCGATCCAAAATCAGATATTTTCAACGCTCCGTCTGGCGTAAGTAAAAGATTTTCAGGTTTCAAATCCATATGAGCTATGCCCATATCATGCATATAACGGACTCCTCTTATCAATTGCTTGAAAAAGCAGTTTGCCTCAAAAGGATCTAGTCCTGATGGTGAAGATAAAATCAAAGAGTACAAGTCTCCACCAGAACAATACTCCATCACCGAAAAAAAGCCTTTGGAATCCTTGAGTAAATCAAATGTCATGACGATGTTAGGATGACGAAGCGAAGAAGATATACAAAACTCTGAAGTTAGTTTTGAAACTGTCTTCTCATCATTATCTTTCAGTTTGAATTCTTTCACAGCATATAAGGTTTCTCTAGAAGTCGAAGTGTCATACTTTTGACATAATCGAACTGTACCAAAAGATCCCTCACCA
This sequence comes from Sporopachydermia quercuum, assembly GCA_001599295.1. Lineage (NCBI taxonomy): Eukaryota > Fungi > Ascomycota > Sporopachydermiomycetes > Sporopachydermiales > Sporopachydermiaceae > Sporopachydermia > Sporopachydermia quercuum. The sequence goes on along the minus strand of BCGN01000002.1, from coordinate 1,539,116 downwards.
ATGACATTCTCACATTTTCCATAACGTTTAAGAAAACTTTCAGATGAGCCTGCTATGTCATGCTTATCCATTGTTGATAAAAGCTGTGACATCATAGATAAGTTAGATCCAGGTGTTACAACAGAAACTGCATCATGATGTACCGACTTCACCTTTAATAAATTAGCAACAATCTTTTTTAATCTTTCTTGTCTTCGAAGAGGTTTTAAATGGTGTTCATGGTATTTATGATCTCTAGTTGCAAAGAATCTAGTTCCAGCTTTAGCGGATTCTTCAAGTTTTCCAGGATATTCCAATTCATTGCTCAAAACACTATGAACGCTTTCAGTATGAAATAAAGACTGAGGATCTGATAGCACGGGTTGTAAATTGCTTAAAGCAATTGTAAAATCAGTAGCAGAAACTGATTTCACAGGATGGATTTCTGACATATGAATTGACTTTGGAGACAATGGCATACAGGCAAGAGTTTTTTCTAATTCTTCGACAGCAGCTACAGCTTCTTCAGTTACTTCAAGAGGTGGAGAAGAAGTTGGGGATGACGTCTCTGAGCCACTTTTCTTGTCTTTAAAAAGACTTGCAAATTTGTTCATTTTTTTAGTATCGATCATGTTGGTACTATATTACAGTGTATTTTGTCCTTGTGTTCTTATTCTTCAGAGACGTTGCTGACCTCGCAGATGAATCTTTATTGTCTGATTATTAAGATTCGTTCTGTTATTACTTGGATTTCTGCTTGGATTTTTGATACATCAAAGCAATATATTACTGTGACTTTTGAAACCCCCTGATGGCTCTTCTCACTTTTCTACTCTTCAGTGTACGATAATATGCTATTCCATCGTGGATCTTACTATATTCCAATTATTCTCCGTAATTTCCAGCAGTATCATACGTTGGTTCATCTTTATTTCTTGTTACGATATCAATGTTATTCCCATTTTCTGTATTCCTCCAGACGAAAACCCGCTTTTCATGAAAATGGCATTACGTTGTAACTATATATATACTCTTCCTCTCTCCCCGTTTCACGTTAGCAGGTAAAAAAACAACTCAACAAAGCATGGTATTTAGGGCATGAGGGAAGATTAGAGTTTGCGTTTAGGCTTTTGCTTTGCATCAACAAGTCTTCTTAGCCAAAAGTTTATTCTGGTGAAAATTTTCTCTGGTGACGGAGGGTTCTGCCGCTGGAGGAAGGTATAGTAGAGGCTTAGTTATTGGAGTTTAATAGATTTGTTAACATGATAGGTTAGAGAAACTCTCAATGATGAAATTTTGTTTTCGTTCGAGTAATGGCCTAGGGCTTGATATGCTCGTAATGTATACGCGTGATAATTCTATTCTTCGGTGAAAGTAGTCAAAACTGTCCTTGTTGAAATAAATGAACGAATCCATGGACTGTCGTTTTTAGGTTGGACGAACCTTGAATGAGGCGGTTTTGTTTGTATTCAATACAGGTAAAAATTAATACAATGTATATATATATACAGTAATAAATGATGGAAACGTTTTGGTGGATTTACAATAATCCTAATGGTTACAATTTCTTTCCTATTATTTATTCGTATTGCCGCTGGGAGAAAATTTTCCGTAGGTCATCTCGAACCTCCGATTCACTACTGTAGAATTTACAAAATCTCATAGCAAGTTTTTACCCATTTCAGAATCCCATATACTTTGGATCTAGACTTCTCACGCTAATCCTCTGTAATTGTTTCACTTTGAAAGAATATACTAGACTATGTAGTCAGTCAAATTTTTTTCCTCTTAGCCCGTTTCTCTCTTTTGACTGGTCAGTTGTTTAGTTGAAGCGGGTATATTCGATCATGTACTACCATATTAGGGAAGCAACTTAACTTAACTTGCATCACAATTTCTATTCGCTGGAAGTCAATATTTCGGACATCCTCTGAGACAAATGAGTTTTATTGTTTCCTAACTTTTGTAGTGAGACAACCCAAATAAGAGAAAGCAAGTCACATGATGAAATTTGAGCTCTCGGGGGAGAAGCGAAAAAGTTGAGTATGATAATGGGAAAGGGAATCAGCCGAGCAGGTTGATATACAAGTATTATCGATTGGCCTAATTAGCTGAAACAAACTATTAATTACAGGTGTTATTACTATGAGTTCGAATTAGATACGCTCACTGAGTTCACTAATCTCTATGTATCCTCAGAGCGGAGAAAGAAATGAATTGCATATTGTTCTTTCTACTGATTTACTTTATCGACTAGTCTCCACTCAGCAGATATTCTTCCTCGTTCTATAGACATTACAAGCCCTAATTCAATCCTAAATCAATCTATTGGATTTTATGAAATAAGTTATTAAGTTTAATAAATTAAGATAATCAGCAAGTAACAAAGACGTATAATTCTATTTATGATAACTATTACATGTCCTGGCAATCGGAATTCCACGGTTGACTTTCACAATTTCGGAGTTTATATGAATGTATTATCTCCTTTTTTCCTTGGAATTTACTTCCGATATGTAATTTGTCGGAAGGAGTTGTTTCAAATGATTGGTTGGTTTTTGCAATGAGGTAGATATTGTGGGGTTGAAGTATTGGAAAAGAATGTCATGCATTCTTGAGGATGATTATCAATTGAGTACATCAGTACATTCTACTTGTGTTTGAATAGAATCGGAGAAACGTACAGTCCTTTTTGTCTATTTGATTGTCATACCAGGTTGATAGTTTTAGTGGCTCTACAGACAGTCATTCCCCACAATTCGGGCTGACGGGTAACAAGAGTTTGTTAGATGAACCAACAGAGATCAGCATCAATGTATCCATATCATCGCTATTCAATGTTATCTTCTTTAAATATTCTTTCGAAGAAAAAGAAAGAAGTTGTTAATGCTGATTCCATTGCTTGTCTTTCTCCGCCATGCTRTTCGTTGATGATTTTTCCAACTAGTTTAATTACTTTCAGCACTACTGGAGTGATTACAGTGTAGAATCCACTGCAAATAATAAATACATATAAATATAATTCGGCATCAAACCAGAACTAAAATTTTGATAGGCAAAATTTAACTAAACTATAAAGTATATAACGATTAGTCAGGAACACTTACAAAGTGTCCTTGGTATGGAAAGTTACAAGAGCTTCAGTAATTCTCTTAGACATGGTCTTTTCACCTTCTCTAACCCAAACTCTAGGATCGAAGTACTTTTTGTTAGGCTTGTCGTCACCTTCAGGGTTACCAACCATAGTGCTGATGTAATCTTTCTTGCTCAAAACGTAATCTCTAATACCGGTCAAATAAGCATATTGACAGTCAGTATCCAAGTTGACCTTCACAACACCGTTGCTAATACCAATGTTGTATTCTTCCTGAGAAGAACCGGAACCACCGTGGAAAACCAAGAAAATTGGCTTGTCGCTCTTAGACTTCAATTGTTCCTTAGCATACTTTTGATGGTCACCCAAAATTTCTGGAGACAACTTAACATTACCTGGCTTGTAGACACCGTGAACGTTACCGAAAGCAGCGGCAATAGAGAAGTTAGGAGAAATAGGAGCTAAAGCCTTGTAAACAGCAAAAACAGTTTCAGGAGTAGTGTAAAGGGATGATTTTTCAACATGTTCATTGTTAACACCATCTTCTTCACCACCAGTGATACCAATTTCCATTTCTAACCATTGGTTCATTTTGGCAGCTCTCTTGAAATATTCGGCAGTAGTAGCAATGTTGTAATCATCAGTTTCTTCAGATAAATCAATCATGTGAGAAGAGAATAAAGGTTCACCATGTTCCTTGAAGTAAGCTTCATCAGCTTCAAGCATACCATCTAACCATGGGAGTAATTTCTTAGCACAATGGTCAGAGTGAAGAACAACTGGAATACCGTATGTGGGGGCAATGGCTCTGATGTAGCTAGCAGCAGCAACGGCACCAGCAATTGAAGCTTTTTGATCAGTGTTGCTAACACCCTTACCAGCAAAGTAGGCAGCACCACCTTGGGATGTTTGTAAAATGATAGGAGAGTTGTTATCTCTAGCAGCTTCAAGAGCAGCAACAACGGTTGATGATGAAGTAACGTTGATAGCTGGAATGGCAAATTGCTTTTCTTGGGCATATAAGAATAAGTTTCTTACATCATCACCAACGATAACACCAGATTTTCTTTGAAGAATATCAAGAACACCCATTTTTGCTGTTATGTTTATCGATAGAAGTATATATAATATAACAATTGATCAACAATTAATTGTAAACGTAATAGTGATTTGCAGTAATAATCAATGATACACGGTTAGATGAATTATTGTAACTGAATCAACTGAACAATGCACAATACTGTCTTATGTTCATACTTATTCATAAAGAAGAAGAACGATYACCATGAGGAAACCCTTTATATGAAGGAGAAGGACAAGGGATCTCCATGACCAAGCAATTGGGGATTCTATCAATTGAAAGGTTGAGTATATTTCCGGTTTGGTCCGTATTAGTTACGTACATTTACATGACAAAGTCTCATGACAATATGTCACCATAATGTATGACATATAATTCATTATGTTAGGAATATATCGGAAAGATTTAAAAAGCTAAGTTTGCCCAATGATTTCGCCTACAAGAATAATTGTCAAGGTTGAAATCAAATTGATGATAGTATCAAATAAGCACAACCAGCTAGGCTTGTATTTTCCTATGTAAAACAAACATTAATTGAAAACAAGTGTAATTTATCAAAGTTTATTATCACAGAAGGCAGAAGAAGTTCAATGACATTGTGGTCTTATGACACCCCCTCTTTATCCTGACGGTACCTATGTCATGTTCGTCTTCAAATCCATGGTAGCTCGGAGTAACTCAAAGAAAAACAGGGAAAATGTACAACCTAGTATATTTAATCCCGTTCGTCGATGTTCATTCATCAATTGACAGTAGTGAAATTAAAAAAATTAAAATAAAAATAAGAATTAATCGGCATTAACTTTAGTAGTCATGACAGTTGAAGGAAAAACAACTTCTTCACCTCATTCAAACAATAACATGACAATGAAATTTTGGAGTCATCAGCGCTCATCGTTCTCAGGACATGAGAGATACACCTATACGGAACAACCATGATTCAATGGATGCATTGTGATTTAAGATGCCATATGGTGGAGATGATCAGACATACACCAGTTGTTTCAGTGAGATGAGAACATGCAATTCTGGATCAATGCAAGATCCATGCAGCAATGTAATGGTTGTTCCGATTATTTTACTTACTTGTCTGRTTGTGGAGAACGTTTGACAAATATCATATAAGACTATGTGCTCTGTTGAAGAACAATTAAATGTGTTGTGCTTTACCAGGTAAATAGCCCTTTAATTGACAGAGCTTTCAACTTCTCACCAGAACATCGGGATGATTCTGTGATTCTCCGCGAACAAAATGATGTCGAAATAACCGAGACAATCGTATAGGCCACCATTAGTACTTGAACCATTGATCTACTTACTATTATGCTTGGGATTTAGCCGTTCATTTAGCAGGCTTGAGACTTTCTTTCGTCATCTTTTTCACTTTCATCATAGATACTATTTACACATTTTGCGGTTTATTTTATTTTTCAATGGCTATTTAAATGATAGTTTCAGCTGCTACTTAGTGAATCAATCGAATGACTATACATTGTACCGGTAAAATAACTACTGGAAGACTTCTGATAAAAGTACCATCTTTGGTGCGGTTGGGTGAAAAGACWGAATTCTCGAATTGTTTTCATGCAATAATTATTCGTTTTTGCTATACACGTTACTCATCCTTTGTCAAAAAGAGATGGATATGACTATGTGAAGTAGTTGGTATCGATTGCTTCTATATGTTCTAGTTTATTGAAGTTGATATATGATTGATAATTTGGTAATTAAATTATTACATAATCACAAGTAGAATCTTCATTGTGTTTTCGATTACGTTATAATTCTATATCCACTATCGTTTCCGGAATATCTTACTTCCACAAAGGAAAAGGAAGATTATATAAATAGAGATTATTGATCTGGAAATTCATCAGTTTGAGATAGAACATTTTAGACTATCAGAACTCATAGATGTCCTATAGGTATTACGAAAAATTAGATTCTTTTATTAATATCACTTTGTCTTGGTGAGTGGTGAACAATTGTAATGACTAGACTGACTTCTTAGTTGTCTATATATATTCATTCTAAACATTTATTTATTACATAACACTGAAAAAAACTAGTCCGATTCATAAATTAAGGTCTCACTCAATTAGCAACCCCAACTCTTTCCTTGGCTAAAACATCCACAAATAATGGACTTGGTCTGTTATCTGCTGGTGAAGAAACTAGCTTACTCTTATATTCTTTAATCAAATCAAAGTACTTGTCGAACAAGAAGGCAGAATCTAAAGGACCTCCCTTAGCTTCAGGATGAAATTGGGTTGAGAAAATAGGTCTGGTAGTATGTATCATACCTTCATTAGATTGATCGTTCAAATTAACAAAATATTCTTTGAATTCAGGAGGCAATGTAGCAGTATCAACGGCATAACCATGGTTTTGAGAGGTGATGTGACATCTTCCGGTGGTTAAATCTAAAGCAGGAATATTATGAGCTCTGTTACCGTATTTCAACTTGATAGTCTTAGCACCAGAGGCCAAAGCTAAAAGTTGATGACCTAAGCAAATACCGAAAATAGGTCCTTGATAAGTCTCCATTGTCTTCTTCAGATGATAAACTGTGGATGAGCAGTGAGTAGGATCCCCTGGACCATTTGAAATGAAAATACCATCAAAATGATGAGCAATCTTGTGAATGGGGTAATCGTAAGGGAATACAGTGATAGAAGCACCTCTAGAAACTAATGATCTGAGAATGTTTTCCTTGACACCACAATCCAAAACAGCAATGTGATAGTTGCCTGCTGATGAAACATGGAAAGGTTGCTTGGTAGTAACCTTATGAACTAAATTGATAGCACCAGGATCAGCAAACGCTTCGTCTTCATCAGCATCGTATTCTTCACCGATAGTGATACGTGCTAAAGAAGAACCTTGTTCTCTCAAGTAAGTGACAATGGCTCTGGTATCAACACCAGTAATTGCAGCAACACCTTCTCTTYGGCACCATTCACTCAATGATTCAATGGCAGTCCAATGAGAATATTGCATAGCAACATCACCGACAACGATACCAATGCATTGTATATGAGGACTCTCAAAATACTTCAATAGGTTGTATTCATCTCTAACTTTACCGGAAGGGACACCGTAGTTACCGATTAGAGGTTGCGTAAAAACAAGGATTTGGCCCTTATAAGAAGGATCGGTCATGGATTCTGGGTATCCAACTAAAGCTGTAGAAAAGACAGCTTCCCCTGATATATTCTTGTTAGCTCCGAAAGATTTACCATGGAACACTGGCCCATCTCGGATGGTAAATGTAGCTCTGTCTAAAGCKGGGGCAACTGAACCTGATTGATAGCGAACTCCATTATTTGAGAAAAATCTAACATTGATTCTTGATACGCCGATTTTGCTTTGAGTAGTGACCCTAGATCTCAAAGTTTGAGATCCGATGCTGAATAATTGGAAAATAGTCTTCATTTTGATTCAATGGACAGAATGTGTTGAAATTGGCATAGAAATGTAATCTTCCTAACTTCTTATATTAATATTTTTATTGTTTTCTTTTTTTGGGATTTATTAGGTCTTTTTATTGATTTCAAGAGGTTGTAGTTGACTGTCGACTAGTTTTCCAAATGTGATCTGTTATAGTTTGTTAGTTTACTGAGCAACGTTAAATACAGCTTCAAATTCCTCTAGAAGTAAAAGTATAATTATTTTTATAGATCTGTCAGATCTTTTCATTCGTCTYGAAATCTCCACTTACCAGAAATGTAGTCCTATCAGTTGGTTAGTACTTTATTCGCAGCAACAGCAATCAAATCTTCAAATTTGTTATTCCAGTTGTCATTGACCGCAAACTAGTAAATAAGACTTACTTGACAAGTAAATGTAGAGAAATAAAACCTCATACAAGAAGAATCTATCCTCAATTTCAAAAAAATACTCTCAGTTCGAGATTTGTTACTGCCCTTTATTCGGACAATTCGTTCTAAGTTGATTCCAATAGTCGATTGACTGATCTAAATAGTGGGGATCACTATCACTAGTGAGCGAAGTTCGTTCACTGTCCTTTTGAAAATATTCGGTGTAGCAATTCAAGCTCTACAGCATATAATAATCCTATAAAATTCACAGTTGATCTGCAATCTATCAAGTATCGTCTATAATTGTTTCTTCCAGTCARCTCAATGAGTTTTATATTAATTGTTCCAGTTTTGTAGTACCACAAAATTTTTTGTCGTTAAACTCTGAAAATTTTCGTCGGTGTTGAGGAAATGTCAGGGTTTCTTGTCACGTTTAGGTCACGTGAKTTTTACATGATTGATCTCAAGGCTAACACTTTCAAATTAAATTCTTACTGGAAAACTTCTGAACAAGGGGTCAATATTRAAAGCATCTACTTTCTTATTGTTAGTTGAAACAGAGAACAATTAAATAGACACTTTGTTAAGCAGTGCATGAATAAGCAACATAGTCAACCTATTTATCAATTTTAGGTTATCTTGTCTCAATTGTCCCAGACAAACAAGGAGATCCCTAGATATCATGTGTCTGACAATGATAATTGAGTCCTGAATGTCTGGCATGAAATGAGTCAATCGAGCTTTCAAATGCCGAGTGAGCGGAGTTTCAAAGTGAAAATCGGAGAATATTGAAATATTGATAAGATACAATACAATTATCAATTGAATGGTTGATTAGAATTGACTGTGCAGATATTAAATGAGTTTGTACTTCTAATACAAAAACTGCTTTAAGGAGGACCCAAATAGTTGGAGATTGGTTGTCCTGAAGAGCTGGTTACCGCAACCCGGTTTCTTTATGAGGTAGTATTGCTGGTTCTACGCAAATTAATTACTACGGTTCAGATACAATAATGCATAATTATTAGTGCTAAAAGATGTATAAACTCTGATGATTGTCTGACCAGAACTMGTACTGCCAAATGAACAATAATAAATGAACAATACAAACAAGAAACTTACGCCACATGTTAGTAACTAAGAAACCATATCTGGTAGTTACTATAGCTCGGATGTTTGTTTATAATGCTTACAAGATAAACCGATGAAACAACTTTCATGCATTCATAATCCACACTCTCCCAATGTCTCCCAACAACAAACATATGAAACAATCTAATCGAAAACGTGAATCAATTCCTTTCTTGCTTTCAAGTCTCTCTTTGAAGGAGGAAGGTCATGCATATGTGCCGGCATTCTCAAATAATAGACATAAGTGAAAACTAAATCTTCTAAATATTCTGGTTGAATACCTAAATCAGTGAATGTCTTAGCTGTTGCATCAATAGTGTGGTTGATGAATTCTCGTTCAACTGAGTCTGGAGTTCTCATAGGCCACCAAACTAATTGGAGGGCTTGAGTCCAAAGCTTCAAAAGTGGCTTGGGAACAGTAATATCTTTGTATGGATAAAGAGTAACGGCTTGAACCAAAGATCGAATTTGTGCTTTGGTGTATTCGGTCGGTCCATATAGTTCAAACAGTTGACCGGCAGTAGAATCGTCAAAACCAATCTTTTCTAAAGCTTTAGCGACATCTAAACTGTGTACAGGTCTCAAAGTTTCTTTGTTACCATTTGCATTGAAATATCTAAATCTATCTGAAGTATATCTTAACAGTTGATCTTCTCTTCCGTAGACTGGACCAGGTCTCACAATGGTAGTCTCAGGGTAGATTTCTCTCACAACCTGTTCACCTTCTCCTTTAGTACTGAAGAATTTCGAAGGTGAGTTCACATCAGCATTRTGAGATGAGACATGAATGAATCTAGCAACATTGTTGTCAACGCAGGCTTGAGCAATTCTCTTAGCTCCTTCTACATGAACATCATGATAAGAAAAATTCTTTGTTTCATAATTGCTTCCAATTAAGTTGTAAACAATATCGGAATGACGAACAGCAGCGTTTATAGATTCAATGTTTCTTAAATCAAATTCCACAAAATTCACAACACCTAAATCACCAGTAACTTTCAAAAATCTTTTTTTCATATCATCTCTGAATGGCACAATTGTAATAGTTCCGTGTCTAGCGAGCTTTGATGTTAGATATCTACCAATGAATCCAGCAGCGCCGAAAACTGTTGCGGTATAACCAGTTCTTGATGCTCTACCTCCATTACCAGTGCTCACAACTGTTTTCCCACTTTTTGTAATGTTGATATCGCTCTCTAAAACTGATGTGTATAAAGTCCTTAGCCCAGTGCGAGCTCCCAATAGGCTTGGGGTTCTGATGATACTGCTGCTTCTCAACATTCTGATTATTGGTTTTACCCCTTGAGATTATAACTTCACCCAAACTACTAGTTACTTGGAAATCAGCTTATCTCAAATAGACCATAAAGGTGATGATATACATATATAGSGATGGTRATGCGTTCAAAATCTATCAATAGTTTTACTCCTTCTTATATTATTGTACTTAATTCTTTCGTTCTCCTATGAAATATTGGTGATGCAAAATGAATGCTTCTGATTGGGTTAAGAAGTATATTGAAGACGTGTATCTCCTGATATGGGACAAGTTATATTTTTCGGATTACCTAATCCAAAGTGAATGAATGGAGTATGGAACCTGAATATCGGAAACAATACGTTGTCAACATCCTCGCCGTTTCTTCCTATTCTACCAGATGAAGAGTGACTCGTACGAWGATGACTTATTGATAGAACGACTATATAATTGATGAAGGAAGAATGAAAGATTGATTGAAAGCATTCTTGATACTGGTTCTACCGTGATCAAGTGGACATTTGAGATGTTCTCTTGGCATACATAAATTGCTAACTAAGGACAATAAAGTGATGATGATCATCATATGGTCAGTCGAGTAATAACTAAGAACGAGTTTGTTGAACCGGTGACTTGACAAGTAACATTGGAGATATGAAGTAATATCTGAGCAAATGTGAGGAAATCAAGATGGTATGTAGACTAGTTTTCGCTGATAAGTAGAGATTTCGTAATAGAAATCCAATAATACATAGCAACTTATTCTCAATCAATTGTAAAAAACAAAGAAGACTACGATCTGGTGTTTACATCTTTTCCCATACAATCAATTCATTGCGCTTCCAAAATCCTTATGTCTGTAATGATATTCTTTTTGAATTAATTATCCAATTAATCCATTTTCTATTCACTTTTGGATGAAATCTAAAAGAAGAATCTTATCAATTCTAGCACACCACCTCCAAGAATCAAAAATGCAAATATCACTATAACAATTCTATGTTAGTACTATACAGCAAATGTACCATCATTTAAAACCCTTAACTCCATAACCCAGCGTATAGACTTACGAATCCAAGTTTTGGATATAGGCAGCTCATTTCGTTCCTTCACGACTCTCTTCTTGCCCATCTTTCTAAACTCCTTTTGAGCAAACTTGTTGTTTGCTCTTCGTTGTTTCAATGTTTGAACCTGCTTGTTAATATATGTTGATCACGAGTAAAAGCTCTAAATTTCTCTAGCAGATAAGCAGACTTTCTAAATACTCACCATTGTTTTAGATGAATTGCAATTGAATATGTAATTAAGTAGGATCCAAGAGTGCGTGTCCCTGATGAATGAATATCGAGTTCTCTATAGTACACAAACTCTTCAGCTTATAAAAGTTTCTAACGAACAAATTCCTGTGTTATCTTCAATGAGTCCAGTAGATCACATTTACAATAAAAGGTCATAATCACTAACAGCTAATGCAGTTATGTTATCATTGCAACAGCATCATTTGTGGTTTATGACAAAATAGCAATCATTGCTCCTTCAACTTTAAAGGAGGAAATCTTGCTAAGTGGTGAGATTATGTAATCATAAATAACATTTCTTATTAACTGTGATGTGACGATTTTCATCGCTCCACTGTTGTTACTAAAGACAATATATATGGTCAAATAAAAGTTCAAATTATCTTGGAGAAATAGTTCCATATTCATTTACTATTGAGCTGATAGCTCTTGACTCAAAATTTCCTTATTCGTGAATTGAAATGTCTCTTCGTACATGGAAACGAGCTCAATTGTCTTCTCACTGAACCCTTGAGGTACATTTTTTCATATGCATATGAAGTATGAGTCAGTTAATAAGCTATTAGAACCAACGTGATTTAATATAATTTGCAGTTGAAAAGATCGAAAACAAAATAAAAACGCTAGAAATGAAAGATAAATGATTACTATGCTATTTAACGCGGACCATTTGCTTTATTTACCGTAGATGTTTGTCCCAGAATATATCGTTTGTCTTTTCCGGTTTTAATTGCCGGAATGCTTTGAGTTTGCACACTCTGAAAATTTCGGAAATAATCCATCTATTCTCGTGCCAAAGGTTCCCTCTCACATTCTAAATGATCTCATCAATATAGAAACAGTAGATAGCTATTCTTATGTCTAATTGATTGGTTTCAGCATTGGCGTATTAATGAGAAACCTGTTCTAATTGTTACTCAGATTCTTCTATACTTCAAAGACTAGAACAGACTGATATCGCAACTATGCCAAACTTTGCTCCCCTTCGGAATGACCTCATTCTCCGAGCTGCTAAAGGTATGAATCAATGGATTGTGCAAATTACCGCTGATGATTATAATCTATCTGTAGTTATTGGTAAAAAGTAGTGAACTAACTAGAATTCAGGAGAAAAGGTTGAACGACCACCTATGTGGATTATGGTAAGTGCCATTGAATCGTACAAACACTAAGACGTTACTCGAAAACTATTAATGTCACCAATGTCATTCAAGRGGTGATCAACACTCTCACTGTATTAGCTTGATTATAGTTTTCTGCTAGGCACTAACAAATACTATTTAGAGACAAGCAGGTAGATATCTTCCAGAATATGAGCAAGTAAAAAACGGCAAAGATTTTTTTGAAGTTTGCAGAGATGCCGAGACTGCATCTGAAATCACAATTCAACCAATAGAACATTTCAATGGACTCATCGACGCTGCCATCATCTTTAGTGATATCTTGGTTATTCCTCAGGCTATGGGCATGAAAGTTGAAATGATTGAAAAACAAGGACCCCATTTTCCTGACCCAATTCGTGTTCCTGAGGATTTAGAAAAACTATCAAAATCAGTTAACGTAGCCAAAGAACTCGACTGGGCTTTCAATGCTATCACTCTCACAAGAGAAAAATTAAACGGCAGGGTTCCATTATTTGGATTCTGYGGGGCTCCTTGGACTCTTATGGTGTATATGATTGAAGGTGGTGGTACCAAATTGTTCAAGTTTGCCAAGACCTGGTTGTATAAGTATCCCAATGARACTAAACAATTGTTACAAAGAATTACTGATGTCGCCATAGAATTCTTAGCATTACAAGTCCAAGCTGGTGCTCAAATATTACAAGTTTTTGAATCTTGGGCAGGTGAATTAGGACCAGATGAGTTCAGAGCTTACTCTCTACCATATTTGCGTCAAATTGCAGAAAAGCTCCCTGGAAAATTGAAGGAATTGGGAATTGAAGAAAAGATTCCCGTAACAGTTTTCGCCAAAGGTGCTTGGTATGCTCTTGATTGGCTTTGCGACTCAGGATATGATGTTGTATCGTTGGATTGGTTGTGGGATCCCAAACAAGCAACAGAAATTGCTAAGGGAAGAGTTGTACTTCAAGGTAACATTGACCCAGGTGCAATGTACGGCAGTAAAGAATTGATTACAGAGAAAGTTGAGAAAATGATTTCTGATTTTGGTGGTGGTAAACAAAACTATATTATTAATTTTGGTCATGGAACTCATCCGACAATGGATCCTGATCAGATTGACTGGTTCCTGAAAGAATGTCATAGGGTCGGCAGCAAATAATAATGCTGTACTTGATGATGAGTCCTTCAACCTCATCTTTTGGTAAGAAACGAGCTCTTTTTTTTATTTAATTAACCTCAGCTAGTACTTATGCTTATTCTTCTGCTTMTCTTGTATATACATTATAATCTACATGAGTCTAATATGTTCCGCACTGGTTCCAATGAAATTATACAATTCGAATTCAATCTTAGTCCAGCTCACCTATACACTTTCTAGAAACTCGTTCAAACAAACTTATAATAAATAAAGGCCCACACTGAGTACAAAATCTCTCTTTCCTTCTTCCTCTGAGATCGAACTGCAATTCTTGCCCAGTTACGAAACAAAGGACTCGTCATGCGTGATATCTTCGCACCACACACATCTMCTCTCACATTTTTATTCTGAACACTTACTAATTCAATGACTCATTTGAACGAACAAATCACTCCGGAAAATTACCAAATAATCTACGATACTTTATAGCATATTCCACAACCAGATTTTCGAACATTAAATCATGAAATCCTATACGTTATCAATCAATCTATTATATTTAACCATCATTTATTCTTTCATCTCTTTTTCTCGTCCATCAAGCTACACCTTATTCAATTGATGTTTACATGATCAAAAACATGCCTATTGATCATCTTTTCCATACATCTTTCTCAATAAATTATAGATTATATAATCATACATCACCTCCAAAGGCAGTTTTCAACATGATCAACAATTCACTCATTGTGTAGAAAAAAGGAAGSATCTTATAGGCAAATTCATCTTTAACAAGTAGCTTTATAGCTGTTATAAAACAAATTGTCCTTTATTGGTACTCGTTCATTCTTGAGTTTTATTGAAAATTCAAGTGGCAAAAACTGCTTCTACTTGATAAAGAAAGAGAATCCGTACATTGAGCTATTTCGCTGGATCGATCTCGTGTACTGACCTTTCATTTCCATTAAGAACAACTAGCATTAGGAGAACTGACAGTTTGAACCTCTCATTGTCAGTACTAGTAAACCGCTTAGCTAGAAGTATTTTTTTATTTTACTTCTCAACAAACCTTCCTTTATTGCTATCAATTGGTTGTATAGAATAATCTTAAATCTTCTACAGCGGTGTTCGTCAACAAATTGCATTCGCATTTRTTATGTCCACACCTACACAAACACCTAAGATAGGTGCAAGTGAGAAACCAAACGCTAGTAAGCCAAGTCGAACAGCTGATAGACTGTATTTATACTCTTTACAAGAATCTGTGCTCAGTTCTCTAGATCCTATCTATTTTCATGTCGATGGTTCAGTAGCTGAAGAAGCATCAATTGCTTCAAATCATGAAAGCGAACCTGAAAGACTTACAACCGATACAGAATCACTGGAAGCCTCAGATGAAAGCAACGAAGCAAAAGAAGTAAAGGGAACTGATATTGAAAATAAAGAATGTGCACAATGTGGAATCCAGTTTTCATTTGATGTCAGTAAAATAGAATATCGTTCGCATTTCAAGAGCCAGTTTCATAGATATAATATGAAACGACGACTTGATGGATTGGACTCTGCATCAGAATCAGAATTTGATAAATTGGTGAGCCAATTAAAGGATTCAAAAATATCAACGTCATCCGACTCAGAATCAGACACTTCTGATGATCACAATGAGAAGGACGGAGGAGAAGAAGAAGAAGAAGAAGAGGATGGAGATTCATCAGATGATTTTGACGATAAATTAGGTGAACTGTTGAAAGACGAATTAGAGAAGGAAAAACAATCTTTTGATCAACAGAATCTACACCACGAACAAGATTTTGTTACTTTGTTAGCATCAAATACTCCTTATATTCTTTTTCGAAGTCCCCTGGCCTCAAAAGGTAAATGTTTTGGTTTATTCAAATCAATACTGAGCAAGAAAGAATTGAACGATCCTGTACTGGCTTTAAGGGATAGGCAGAGAAAGATAAACAGCCATTCTATTCTTTTGATGATTGGTGGTGGTCATTTTGCTGGTGCTGTGGTTTCTCATACTCCTAACAAAGATCCATCAAACACAGTTAACTTTCTGATACATAAAACTTTCCATAGATACACAACAAGAAGGAAACAAGGTGGATCTCAATCAGCGAGCGATAATGCTCATGGGAAAGCTAATTCTGCTGGCTCTAGTTTAAGAAGGTATAATGAAGCTGCTCTAGCCAAAGATATCAGAGATTTATTAGCATCATGGAAAGACTATATTAGTACAGCAGACTCCATTTATATAAGAGCAAATGGTGCTTCTAATAGAAAAGTTTTAATTGGCTATGAAGGTGCACCAATATCTTCGAATGATGAAAGAATCAAAGGTTTTCCTTTCACTACAGCAAGACCAACTACTAGTGAATTGAAACGATCATGGACGTTACTTTCTCATTTGACTACCCTTGATATTCCTAATAGACAGCTCAAACATAAACTGAGAACGAATACATCCCAACCAACTAAGGCTGGAGCAAATCAATCTAAGGTATCAAAATTGCCATCTATTTCAGAAAACGAAGAACATACACAACAATTCATCAAACTATGTAAACGAAATAAAACTGCGCCGTTGGTTCTTTATTTCAAAAAGAACAAGATTGATCCTGATTTTGCCCTCGAGCCTGCTACTTTATACAAATCAACACCAACACCGTTGTTTTATGCTGCATCTCATGCTTCTCCCTATATAATCACACCTTTATTGACTGTGATCAGAGCCAACCCTGAACTAACCAATGATTCAGGTAGAACAGCATACCAACTGGTGAAGTCAAAAGAAAATGAATATGCTTTTAGACAAGCCCGTGACTTGCTTGCAAAGAATACATGGGACTGGCCAAAAACTAAGATTGGGCCACCTTTATCTCGAGCTGAAGTAGAAGAATTATTAAGACAAGATRATGAAGAACTAGAATTAGCAAAGAAGAAAGATTTAGATGAGAATCGCCAATTACTACAAAATGAAGTGAAAAAGGCATTAGAAGCTGAAGAAGAGAAACTGAAAGCAGAAAAAGCTAAGATGAGATTCAATAGTAGTGGTGCTGTTGGTGGTGATGCAGCTCTTCGTTCAGAAGTGAATATGGCAGGTATCAGTGATAGTGTTAGAAGAAGATTAATGGGAGAACAAGCAGCTCGTGCTGCTGAAGCCAGAATGAAAGCCATGAAAAAATAACAGTGATCTTTGCTGTTATACAAAAAATGTGGGTAATAATGATGATAATAGTTAGGTAACAGGAAATAATKAGCTCTTTTATCATTATATTGATCATGTACATAACTGTGTTAAGCTCTATGTTTACTATATAAGTTGATAGTAATTATTCAAGGGTAAGCATGATACATACATGCTAGACTTTGTCATTCATTTAATTCTTTTCTTTTGTAATTTTAATAGTTATTATACCGGTAAATTATAACTGTTAATAACTGTGTTTAATTTAACCTATTCTCTTCTTTATAGAGGAGAGTTGCCCCCAATCTTCATCCAATTACCTGCATCCATACTGTTTCTTTCTATCTAGCTCTATCGTTTACTCATCAGAGAGTAATCATTAACACCCTCAAACGTAATAAGTAGCCGGAGTAAACTCATTCTAAACCAATTGTAACCTCTCGTGTGTATATTATTTATCATTGAGTTATACTCATTCATTATTCTTGGGACCTTCTATAGTGTCGCAGTTACTATGCATCTTTTCAAATATTAGTGATAAAGAGAGGTTCTTATTGTTCTTTATTACTGATTCTAACAACTGATCTTCTAATAATTCTTTCTCTTCTTCTATTTCCATTTGTTCTATTATTTTATCGCTAATGCTGTTAACATCTGTGTCATTCTTAATCTCAGTATTCACAACAACCTCAATAGTGTTCTCAGTATCAGAACCAATTCTCTCCACCGTTTGATCTCTTTCTGAGTCAAGCTCTTCCTGCTCATCATCACCAATAGATAAAAACAGGCTTTCACCAGAATCACCATCAATATCATTTTCACTGCAAGTTTTTTCTCTCTGACCCTCTTTTTCTTTTTCTGCCTTTTCAGTTTCAGCACGTAATTCTGCTTGTTTCTTGAATGCCTCTATAGCTTCTTGAGGATCAATATGTCTATACAGTAATAGCATCTTCATAGCATTCTTTTTCCTCTCTCGTTCTTGTTCCTCAATAGATTCTTCAACTTTAGCAGCTGAAATCCAACCTTTTGCCAACCTAGTTTCCTTGCTAGTGTACTTATCCGCCATGACATTAAATCTTTTGTCTGTTAGTTCATCATATTTATACTTATCACCATCAGAACTTTTGTCCTTTATCTCAACACTTCCAGCGTTCCTTTCATTTTCAGTTTCTGGCCTGCTTAAACAATCACATTGCAGTAAATCATGTGTATTGGATATTGTATTCTCATACAGAGTAAACAGATCTTTCAACTCAGAATAAGAGAAAGTATTCGTGTCAGATCTATCATTCTTGCTTTGGATATTCTTCTTATTACTTTCAGATTGACCCATCAATTGGTTGGCCAAACTTGTCTTAGTTATTTGACGTTGGAAAATCTTCTCTTCAATAGTCCCACTAGTTAACATTCTATAGACAAATGTTGGCTTTGTTTGACCTTCTCTATGTATTCTTGCCATAGCTTGTAAATCAACAGATGGATTCCAATCGGTATCATAAAGGAAAAGTCTAGAACCACCAACAAGATTCAATCCTACACCTCCACTCTTAGCCGATAACAACAAAACATAGCACTTATACTGCGGAGCGTTATTGAATAGATTCACTGCTACTTGCCGCTTTTGGTGATCAGTTATACCGTCAAGCCGTGCCAATGGGAATCCTTCCTTTCGAAACTCTTTCTCCAGTACATTTAAAGCTTTGGTATATCGAGAAACTACTATTACTTTCTCATCTGTATTTTCATAGATTTCCTGTAAGATTTTCAAGAGAAATTTCGTTTTGGAAGAATGCCCATTGATATCCTGTTTATTCTCAACAGTATCATTTAATAGGCTAGGAGCATTACATAGTTTTTGTAGTGTACCTATCAAAACTAAATGATTATTACTTGACAYATTTTCCTTTAATTCATTCAAGTCAGGTAATAATTGCTTGTAGACCTTCATTTGCTTTTTTGTAGGTTTGAAGAATAACACGTAATCTGTTCTTGGAGGTAAATGCTTTAGGTTCTCTTGAGCTGTATGTCTTAAGACCACCAATTGGGACAATGCTGATAGTTCATTCAAAGCTTCTGCACCACGAGCTATTTGGTCTGGAGATGCACAAGTATCACGAGATCTCATTATAGGTATTTCAAATCGACGACGAAAATCAGCTGCAGCTCCAAGAAAACCAGGATTTAGAAGATCCATAACTGAGAAAAATTCTCCTAGATCATTCTGAATTGGTGTTCCTGTTAATAGAACTTTCTTCTCGGCTTCTAAAGCTAATATTGCTTTAGAGACTTTATTCTTCAAACTTTTCAATCGATGACCTTCATCGACAACTACTAAATCAATCTTATTACTACTTTTAACAAGTTCTTTATGAAGTCCTAGCAGTTTTTCATATCCTACAATCATCACATTATAAACAGAGCCATAAGTGAATGACTTGACATCAGCCGAACCATCGGCAAGAAACACATGAACTCGATCAGATCCCAGCCATTTTTTGAATTCACGTCTCCATTGTCTTGTTAATGTAACGGGGCATACGATTAGTACTCTTCTGGCAACAGGAAGTTGCCCAACTAAAGGATTTTGTTTTAAAAGAGTCCATATTAAGGTAATAGTTGTGAGAGTCTTTCCTAATCCCATTTCGTCTGCTAATAAGCCACCATGGCAATCTTGATGACGCATTCCCATAACACATTCATACAAAAACTGTACACCAGATTTTTGATGCGGCCTTAGATGTTTTGCTAATAAAGGGTCTACTACTACATCCCGAATTCTTGTTCCAGGGGCTGTCAATTTTGGTCTAGATAGAACTAGTGCGTCAGGAGCAGTTGGGTCATGTAAGCTCAAATTTCTTGCAGGCTTTAGTTTCTTCGGAGCAGGCAGGCTTTGCCCACTTGCCTTTTGTTTGAACATTGGACGAGAAGATAACTGCAACTTTGGCTGCAACTGTAGCTGCTGTTGGTCGTTATCCTTTGTTGCTGTAGGTTGGAAACTTCCAACTATTTGTTGTATCTGAACTTCCATATTCCCTATCACTATCTCAGATCCTGTAGGAAACTGTCCATGATTATCATATCTCCCTTTCGTTATAACTTTACCATTGGGACTTCTGACAATTGCCCTACCAAACTTATCACGAGAATCAGCAACAGTGATAAGAAACCCATCATTATCCCAAGTTTTATTCTTCTTCCCACTAGGTTTTCGATACATAATTTCGTAAGTTATAGTTTTATGTGAATCATTACAGCCATTCGATCCGTCTGCTTTATTCGAGTTAGTGCACAGATTCTTTGATTTTTCAGCTAGCGAGACAGAAACATTTGATTCCATTGCTTCTAATGGTTTGCTTTCCCCGTARAATACATTTCTAACCATTGTTCTGTCTCTGGGGATTCCAACCACTTTCCGTTTTTTCGAGCATGAGACCAATTCTGTAGCTTTATGGTTAGCTGGATCATTATTTTCGTTATCCCATACCAGTAATATGTTTTCTTCAACATTAGACCTCTTAGAAATAGTTGATTCAAGCCCTGTAGTTGTAACTATTGTTGTGGTTGTTATACCTGTTTCTATTCTTGTTGGTGATGATGAGTCCAGTACTGGCTCTCGAACTGCAGAGGTTGAATTGCCATCACGGATCATCCGTGGAGGCTTAAAAGGCTTCCTCACACTATTGGAAAGAGTTCCTAAACTTGCCATGGTCCTACACTCTACATTAAAGTAAAAAGCATCAGATAACACGTAGAAGTGTGTAAATGGTATTGAATGATCAACAGTAAACACCATTTGATTACTTAAATGAAGATCCCGTCGCGTACAAAATTTGTTCACGTGACAAAACTATATACTCACGTGATGAAAGTTCATTGCAACCAGCTTCCCGACAGGATTTACATTAAACGCAGAATAATCAAAGAAATAGAAGAAGAAAATAACAAAAAAAAGGTATCCTTACGCTGGATTAAATGACAGTTAACCTGAGGATAATCAACTAAAACCAGTTTGAGCCAGCGTCGTTTGTTTCACCGTTGCTTCCAGTCTAGCTCACGTCGCCAGATGAAGTTAAAGATTACCCAGAAACTTACCAGTCAGTACATTGAATGTTCTCTGAAAAACTTTGAAGTCATCACAGTATACCGAAAGAACCGTAATAGAATGCTCATATTTTTCCACTACTCAGTCATTGTTATAATCCTTGCCTCAGACACAGGTCATCATATGAACCAGTTTACCTTCCAATCGAATACTTTATCACCTTATCAGTAAACCATTATCAGGAGGTGTGTCCGGTTAGTATATTGAAATTAGTGCCATAGGACATATAAAAGATTTACTTATATACTGTAATTACCAGATAAAACCAACCAAGATATCGGACAAATAATTGATTTGTGTGGCGTACATGGTAACTATGTACGCCACACAGACCATCAAATCACCTATGTCATTGCAAATTGGGTCTTTCTGATTAATTATATTTCAACGAGTGTGCCGTTTGTCTAGGCTCTTTTGCGTTCTTCTTTGAAAGTAAGAGAGAGTGAATACTGAATCTGTTTGATAGTATTTTATTGAAACTTTTTGCCCACTTTCATTAAAATTTATTAGTAGTCGTTGTAGAAGCTCAGGACAACAATAGTTTTAAGACGCCAAGGATTCACAGAAGGATAGATCAACCTCATTTGTTACTATTCCTTGTATCAATCAACGTATGAGGATTTCTACGATTATTTAAACAGTAAATTAACAGTTAAATAATTCAGGATTTAAATAATGGTTTCTACAGTACCAGCAAAAGTTATAGGAGTCCTGGCTCTTGGAGTGATGTCAGGGTCTTTGTTTACCGCTGCTAAAGTCACTATCCCAACAGTGAAGGATATTATCAACTATAGTGCGACTTCTGGTAAGACAACATCAGATTTGTACAATATAATTACCGGAATTGCTAAGAAATCTTTCAAGATTATCTCAAGAACATCATCTATCGCAATTGGTGCATTATTGTTTGCATTCTTTGCTGGAAAAAATAAACATCCTTATCTCATCTACTCAATCGCAACAATTTTAGCTAATGGAGCTATTGGATATTTCAAGATTTTCCCTGCATATATTGACTTGATTTCGAGCTTGGACTTTTCAGCTGTCAATGCCATATCTACTACGGAGAAGAACGACGAGCTCCCTGTTGACTCTAGCATTGTCTTAGTTAATTCAAGCGAAGGTTCAGATTCAATTACAGTCTCAGGAAAGAGCGATTCATCAGCATCAACGCCAACATCTTTTATTAATTCAGTTGAACTAAATGCTAAGGTTGACAGAACATTAACAACATTGAAACGTGCTGTCAGTTTATCATTTTTAGGTTTTGTTATAGGTGTGGTTGGTATTTATGGGGACTTTGCCTAGTCAATTTATTCATCAATTGAAAGAATTAACTCGTAACATGCTGATGATAAAACGTCATTTCATCATTCTTTCTTTCGTTAGTGATTGGTTACATACTATAAATTATTTTGGGTTCATTTTCAATTGTCTTATTTTCCTTATATTTTCTTTCTTTTTTCACTGGTACTTTATCAACTTTTATTCATAAAATATACTTTTTTTTCTCAACGATCAGATTCATCAGAAACTTGATTCCATGGGAAACCATTTTTCTTTATAAAGAACTTGTAAATGGAACCATTTTTGCAGGTTTAATTTCGTATGAAATAATCAACTAATTCTAATAATCAGTCGTCATTGAATATTAATTTATCAAATCATTTACTCTTATTCAATTGCTGAAACCAAATTCAACCATAGCATTCAAATTACAATCACTTTTTCATACAACAAAACAATACAATGAATAAACCAAACTAATCATCACTTGCCAGTCCACATTCAGAATTTCTCTTTTTTATCTGAATTCAAATAATACCTTTACGATTGTTCTTGTTCAATTCTTTCACTCATCCAGTCTAATCATGAAACTCAACCGCTTGGTCTTCTTTTCTACTCCCTGGCTATATACTTCAACTATCAGTTAAATGGCGAGACCACACATACATGACATGAGAACACCATAGCATTTCATACTATACGAAATATTTAATATTCCAATCAATAAAATACTCTCAGTATCCCAACTATCGGAACAATTACTATTATACCAAGAAAGGGAAAATAGTTCCGTTATTAGACTTTCCTTAATAGGCAGGATGCTCCCCTATCAAGCAATCAGTCAAGCTTTATTTTCATTAAAGAGGGAAAGAGTACTGTCTTATCAGTAATTGATCAAACAGTTAAGTAATAGAAAAGAAACAAAGGCATTAGATTGGATTGAGTTATGAAATTATTTAGAGTTGAGTCATTGCAATTGAATCAAAGTTTCGATTCAAAGTTTCAACTATCACAAGCTAAAGTATATAAAGATAGGTTAATCCTTGTGGGAAGATAAATTGTTCTGAGCAAAGATTACATTTGAACTAGCAATTGAGTACTTGGATTAATAGAAGGAATCGTACTCTCGATTGACAAGAAGGACAATTGATAATTGGTGTCGTAACATGAAAGCTCCTAATCAATAATCGCTGAAGTATTCAAAGAAAACAAGATGGTAACAGTTAGTAAAGCATATAAGCTAAACAGTGGCTTTCTCATGCCAACTATTGGTTTCGGTACATGGGAAATGCCAAAACCAGTTACTGCTAAAAATGTTTTTGATGCATTACAAGTTGGATATAGACACGTTGACACAGCTAAGCTTTATTATAACGAGAAAGAAGTTGGGGAAGGTGTTGATAATTGGATCAAATCTGCACCCGACAATAAGAGAGAAGATGTGTTCTACACAACAAAATTATGGCAGGATGACTTCACCTATGAATTAGCTAAAGAGGCTATTGAAGAAGCTTTTGATAAAGTGAAACAATTGGGATACATTGATCTCATTTTAATGCATTCTCCTTGTTGTTCTCCTGCTGATAGATTGGGAACATGGAAAGCACTTCAAGAAGCTGTCGATGCAGGCATTGTTCGTTCAATTGGAGTATCAAATTGGGGCATCAGGCATTTGAAAGAATTGCTGGCTTGGGATGGATTAACAATTAAACCTGCGGTGAATCAAGTTGAGACTCATCCTTGGTGTATGAGAACTGAATTATGCGAGTTTTATTCCGAGCATGGTATTCAAATATGTTCATTTTCTCCTTTGACCCATGGAATGTATCTTGATCGTCCTGAATTAGTTAGTATTGCTAAGAAGTATGGCAAATCACCAGCTCAAGTTCTCATTAGATGGAATTTACAAAAGGGTAGAATCCCTTTACCAAAAAGTTCAAGTGTTAGTAGAATGAAGGAGAATCTTGATGTTTACAACTTTGAGTTAAGTGAAGAAGATGTGAAAAATATCGAACATCCTGAGGTYCATGAACCAACTGATTGGGAGGTAACTGATTGGCCTTAGATGTTTAATTTTAAAATCAATTGTTATATAGACTACAACTGATATATTTGTTTGATTATTTAGTTATCCACCATTAAGCATAGGATGGCCATTCTTTGTCTACAATATCAGACTTCTATTTTCATCTTCCCATCACATCAAATGAAAGTCAATTAAGTGAGTGAAATAAGTACCAATTGAAGCTTACAGGTTCATAACTATATCATTTTCTCTTACATGTATTAGTCAATATATATAAATGATACACTCTTGGTTTAATGACTGAGAGCCTGACAATATTTCTGCGATCAATTATGTAAACATTTAGACTCATTACCTCTTTTTTTATTTTTTAATTATTTTTTTTCCATCAGAAGTGAATGAAGGGCGAATTTAATCTAAGCCTTCCATTTTCAAACAATTACCAGTAGATCACATGATCCAAATAACTCTGTTTCTCACAAGCTACCTGTTCAATTGGTTTAATAATAACAAACCTACTGGACCCAGAAGCTTACCTTACCAAATAATCAGCTCATTACTTATAATCAGTCACGTCAAGATGTGAATTTAAACGATCCATTCTCAAATCTATCCATTGATCGCTGCCTATCATGTCCAGTTTATGTTCAAGTACAAGTCATGCAGAGATGATGCAACTTAATGCAAAAGTCATGTAGAAGTCATGCGAATCTTTGCACAGAGTTGTTCGAACTGTTTAGCAAATCTCCCTACGGTTACCCTGCACAAGAGAAGTATCAAACCTACAAAAAGAAGAAGTGAAAATAGTTTCTTTTCTTCCTGGATATCGTTATACGTGAGCTGTTATCATAGATCTACTTACTAAAATATACATATTTAACACGGAGAATTTATCTGTTTGGAATACCAAGCCTATTTGCGCGGAAAACAACGTACTGGGGCATAAATGGCCGAACAGAGAGTCAATCAGAGATCTCCGCTCTGTCCCTTGATAATTCATGCTGCTGGGTTATAAACCACCTTATGATTCGCTTAGGGGAGAAATACTATAGGTATATACTACAATATTTGACGAATGACATGATAAATTGAAACTGAAACGTTTCATATTTATGGAATGGTGATTGAATCGAGGTAATATCCAGTTTTTATTTATCTAGAAAAGTATSTTATGAATGCAACTTTTGCCTATGTAAATTTATCTGTGTATGCAATGCCATTGTTAAGTTCTCTATGTTATATGTAATGCATGAATTTGGAAATGGTATGTACTAGCTATGGATCTATGGGAAGAGTACACGACTCACGAGACTTTAAAGCCATGGAAGCAACAACACCGGGAACACCATCTTTATTCAGAGAGTTGGGTTTTGGTTCAGGAGTTTCTTCAATAGTTAAAGATTTCAAATCCGAGTAAATAGACCTTAAGGAGAAACCAAGCTTTGTCGCTAGCGATTGATACTGTTGCTGATTGGGTATTGATTGGTTTGCTGTATTGTTAGTGGTTGATTCACTAGTTGAATTATTATTGGCAACATAACTTTCCTCAGTTAAGGGATTCGAGTCTGAAGTATTAACCGAAGTGGTACCAGGGATTGTTGGTGTTGGTTCGGATCCGTCGGTTAACATGATATCCAATTCAGTTAACAAATGTAAAGGATTGGACAATGTAGCCAACCAAGAGGACCTTTTATCTCTAGGCTTTTCATCTGATACTGGTGATAAGAGAGGTTCCATCACTGTTGAAGATTCGGTATTTGTTGATTGAATATCAGAAGACTTGATTGGACTTTTCTCTGGTTCTGTTACTTTTAGTGCTTGCTGCTGTTGTTGCTGTTGCTGTTGCTGTTGTTGAATTTGCAAAGTTTGCTTCATCACCGTTTGTCGTATACTTAATTTCATTTCATGCATTTCTAACTCCTCTTGCTTCAATTGAGCATTCAACGTCTCTATCTGTTGTTTCAAATCTAAAATTTTCATTTCCTTAACAGCTAACTCTCTTATTTTATCTTCATTTATGGGTTGCTGCCCCGGTAATGGAGTTTCAATTGACTGTGGCTTCGTAACGGCTGATATGTTATTCATTGATATTGAGGAAGAAAGCTTCCTTGGCTTGGGCCTTAATCTAGTACTAGTAGGTGTATTAACATCTATACCTCTCGAAGATAGATTACCGTTCACCTCAGGTGATGAAAGAGGCGGTGAGGGGAAATGTGTAACATTCTGATTTTTCTTGGATGAGATTGGCGTCACAGGTTTCTCCAGAGATTTTCCCGGACTTAATGAAGAACCTTCAGAGAGCACCAACGATGGCCTTCTTTTTGATCTATTTTGTGATATAGGCGTACTTCCTGGTTCATTCAGCATGGAATTAAGACTTCTATAAGAACCAGACGATCCTAACGAAACTGATTGTGATCTAGATAGCGACCTCTTGGGAGAACTATAGCTAGCAATATTGAAACCAAGTCCCTTTTTCGGATTCAGATTAAGATTCGAATTACTGGTTGAACATCCCGATGGTGAATCGGATGCCAGACCAAAGGTTTTGCCATGTAGTTGTTTCGTTGGTTGTTCCTTAGTCATTTGTTGTTCTGGTTCTTTCTCCGCCATCACTAAGACCAATTGACTTTCAAATTCAAATATCTCGTGGAACAACAATCAAACGGTGTCCGAGTGTTCTTATCTCAACTTGCGGAGAAGTGTGGAATGTAGAATGGAATGCTATTATTCGACAAAACCAGAAAAGCTCTGTTATTGTATATATTGCATAGACTCCCGCAATTGATTTTCAAATATCTAACTATTTTCCTTTCAGCAAAGCGAGCAAGCAATGGATTAACTAACTGATTTCTTCCCTCTCTCAACCCCTTCCATACATATATATTTGACCCCCTTTTACAGATCAACACCAAAGTCTATCTAAACACAACAAAGGTTTCCAAGCAAATTCCCGTTAATATGTATCAGTTAAAAAAAAGCAATTAATATATTTATATTCGTTTCTTCAAATAAAAATCTTCTCTTCAACGCACCTTATTTTCTGTTCTTTTGCTCTGAAGCGAACTCATTCTTATTATAATTCTACTGTCGATAAGCCATCCCTTGAACCATGTCGGAACGCGATTCTCTTCATCGGAATTTATATCGTATCCGATCACATGTACCAGATGAGCGAGTGAACGCGACTTTTACTCTGCATCGTCTTGTTGCTGGATTGGGAAATAGTGATTAATTACTCATTTGTGTATAATAGGTTTTTGAGGTTGAGTACTCGAAGGTATTTTGATGGTTCAAACGTCAAATAAATGTTGGAGACTAAGTAAGAGCGTATTATATGTATTGTAGATTAGTATACTAGATAAATAACAAGCGAAGAAAAGGAGAACAGAATGAGCTCTGTTGTATAAAGAAATTGCGAAAGAGTGAGGTTTGTCACAGTTTCGGACGATGAACCAATTGAGTCAGTGGGATACATAAACATGCATATAAATGCATCAACATTCATAGATCACGATTGAGAAAAGGGTTAAAAAAAAGTCCAGGTTTCTTTTGTAAGTATCTATGACTAAGTTTGCTGCTACCTGGATTCTCTTAACACAATAAAAATCAAATTACAGTTAATATATTGCAATGTAATGCAATGCATCAAAACCCTAATATCCATCAATGCATCAATTTCCGCTTCTGTTATTCCAAGCCACATTTTGGACAACACAACAGTAAGAAGGAATAAAACCAACAAACCTATTAAAAACATTAAACCCACCAAAATAATATTTCCCACACATTGTAATGTAATTACCATCTTATTCTTTTCTCCCATATCAAGCTCACAACCTTCTTGTTCGTTCTATTCCTCATCACATCCTTTCATTCGTCTCCTCTACTACTGAGCCATACTTTTACCTTCTTCCATTTTAGGAAATTTCGCCAAAATTAACATTTGATTTCTTCAACCTAAAATCGCCTGAAGCTGCCCAACCAAAGGGTAAAACGACTGCTGAACCTTTGAGCCTAATTAATAAACCACAAATAGATATTACTCGTAAATTCCAATTGTCTTCCTTGCTGCTATTTTTGATTTTTGATCCACCAAAATCATGCCAACGTATAATGGTGATCGATATTATAAAAATAATATATTTATCGTCTCCTTTTAAGGAATAATTAAATTTCCTTATTAACAAAATTAAAAAAAATAAAAAATTAATATAATAGTAATGATAGATGAAACAGTTAATAACATTGAATAAGCGAAACATCTAATTATTCAAGTCAAAGTATTAACAGAAAAGCACGAAGGAAGTTGGCCACTGTTCAGGCTTCAACACCAAATCATCAAGTAAAAATCAAGGCAATCAATAGTAATTGAATTGCGGCTTTGGAGAGAAGAAAACTATTTATCAAATCATCAGGCCATTGATATCTCGATAATCACTTTTCAACCATGGCAGGATTTGGAAAACTATTGTCTAAGAAGAAGGATAAAGATAAAAAGCATCGTTATCAAGATAGTACATCAGAATCAATTTCTTCAAGCAATGATCTCAATTCTATTCCCGATCGGAGCAAGAGATTATCAAGCCTGAATTCACTGCCAAATGTTTCCGATAGCAATGCTAATGTATCATATGGACAACCCAACACGTATATAGATAATAATTCTGGTCGCAATTTTAGTGATCCTAATGGACAATCACCAGGAATCAACAATTCAGGAAATAATCCTTTATTGCAGCATTTTCATACGACGACCGATGAAAGAATTAAAGCAGGTACTTCAGTATCGTCAGCAACAACAGGATCAAGAAATGAATTGGCCAATATTGAGGTGGGTCCAGCATTCCGTTATGATACTATTTATCCTACCAATAGTGCTAGATCTCAACATCCCACCACCCATATTGCAACTCCCCAATCAGGCGTTAATGTTCCTACACCAGCTTCAACATCCAGTGCATTTAGTACAAGATCACCCTATATGGTGTCAAATGGCCCYCATAGTGCATATGCTATGACTCCTCAATTAGCCGACCAAACTCAGTATTATGATACTAATAGTTACAGAGCTTCTTACGTCTCCAATTCTTCTTATAATGCTATTACTGGTACTACTTCTCAAGAGTCCCAAGTTCATCAAAGTAATAATAATAATAATAATAATAACAACAACAATGGTAACAGCAACAACGGCAATGGCTACAACACTTATAACCATTCTTCCACATCGCCATCGCGTTTATATGGTCCTAGAATTGCTTCATCAAATTATAATGATCATATGAATCAAGCGAGTCCTCACATTTCACCTGAATATCATACGACTGTTGAGACTGGTAATAATGAAAATGAAGGACGCAGCTCTGCTTGGTCTGTCATTCACTTAGCAGAATCACCATTTCCTCGTACTTACCATTGTGCTTCTATCTCGCAGGAAGGTGACATTTTCTTAATTGGTGGTTTATCCAATGGCACTGTTCGTGGTGATGTTTGGTATCTAGACAGCACAACTATGGAAATTGAACAAGTTCAAGCTGACGCTTTTGCAGAGAAAGGACCTTCTCCAAGAGTAGGACATGCTTCTGATTTACTAGGTAACGTTTTCATTGTTTTTGGAGGTGTAACAGTAAAGGAAAGAGCTTCCGATGGCTTAGACAATGAACTATACTTTTTCAACACCACAACTCACGTGTGGCGTATTCCACATCCCATTGGCAAGAAACCTGAAGGTAGATATGGCCATTCATTAGTATCAGTAACGGATAACGGTCATCCAATGATTTATTTATTCGGTGGCCAAGATGATAACACTGTATTTGGGGATTTGATTACTTTTGATCTCACCAGATATCAAAAACCAGACTGTCATTGGGAATGGATCTCTCCTAGAGATGGTGTGTCACCTCCACCCAGAGCTAATCACAGTATGGTTGTTTACAAAAGCGCGTTTTATTTGTTTGGCGGTACCGATGGCAAACAATGTTTTGACGATTTATGGCGTTTTGATTTGAGTGAGAACAAATGGGAGGAATTACAATATATTGGTATACCACCACCTCCTTGCGAAGAACATACTGCTAGCGTTGTTGGCAGCCAAATGTTCGTCTTTGGTGGTATCACTGCTCAAAAGACTAAATT
Source organism: Sporopachydermia quercuum (assembly GCA_001599295.1). Lineage (NCBI taxonomy): Eukaryota > Fungi > Ascomycota > Sporopachydermiomycetes > Sporopachydermiales > Sporopachydermiaceae > Sporopachydermia > Sporopachydermia quercuum. Next base: position 1,508,443 of record BCGN01000002.1, on the reverse strand, counting down.
AGGAACATTATCTGTTTTAAATCTTGATACTTTACATTGGCATACATTCAGAAATCTTGCAAATAATCCTCAGCCAAAGTCCGGACATACCGCTACTGTTTTTGATGAAGATAAGATTCTTATTATGGGTGGAGATCCTGTCGAGCAGAGTGACGATGGAAACCAAATCAACGGTTCTGCTATTTACCTGCTAGATACTGAATCATTAGTATATTCTGATGAAACAGAGAAGAATGAATTGACTCCTGAATTGCCTTCATCGGCACATGTGCCATTAGATATTAACGATGAATCAACTAGATTGGTTGAGAAGATCACACCACTTTATGAAGCTGATGATCTTCTTGCAGTCAATGATGGGAATGGAAGTAGGGACAAGCCGTTAGATGTTGATCCTAATACTTCAGAAGTACCTAAAGTCCGATCACCTGTCAAACCKRYMGGTTTGACAGCAGATAATGAACGAAGCTATGGGAAATCTGTATCTCCAATTGCAAATACCGCTGTTGGGACTACCGCTGGAATTGCTGGAGCTGCCGGGGCTGCTGTTGCAGGAGCTGTCGCAGCTAGTGGAACAACCATCGGCCATCGTAAAGCGCCTTCGGGGAGCAGAAGTAGCCCTATTATTGTTCAAAACCCAAAAGAAGAGACCGAAACAGAAACAACCAAGAACAACCCAGCTTCAAATGGGGAGAACTATGCTACTTTGCTTTCAGCATTCAAAGATATGAAACAGGAGCTTGAAGATCTTCAGCAAGATTTGTCCACACAAGCCAAAGAAGCAAGCGAGAAGATTAATGAAGTATCAGAAGAGCGTGATGCTGCTCTTGATGAATTATCTCAATTAAAACAAGATCAACAACCAAAGGTGCGAGCTGTTGATTCTAATGCATCACCATCTGAAGATGATACCATTACTGCTCAGATAGATCAACTTCAACAAGATATTCAAAACTTGAAATTAGATATTGATAGTCAAAAGAATATCAATGCAAAGGATATAAATGATAACGATGCTATTATTGCTAATGGATCTGATACAACACCAGTACCTATTCAGTTGATGGATTTAAAGAGTGATTTCTTATCTGAGAAAATTGCGAAGCTTTCTCTACAGAATGAAGTCTCTTTACTAAAACGCCAATTGAGGGAATCTACTAGTAAAGTCGACAAGCTGACACCTTTAGCTCAAGAAAACATAGATTCATTAAAACTATTAAGAGATCATTTAGATGTCTCCGAGTTGAAATACACTTCTGCTAAGTCTGAACTAGTTCTTACTCATGATAAGTTCAATACTCTCAAGAAAGACTACGATGAACTACGTACCAGATATTTCGATCTCGAAACGAATTTTCTACAGCAGAAGGATGATTTGGAATTATATGAATCTACTAGTAAAGAAATGAACACGTCAGTAGTTGAAGGCATCAACGAAATTGTGAGATTATGGGGTGGTAAGCCACGAAAGCTGAAAAGCAAGAATAAAAAGACCAAAACTAAGAGTGTGAAGGTATCTAGTGTTGCTGCTGTGGATAGTCTATTGGTTGATGCTACAGGCAAGACTGAAGAATTTGATGCTGTGAAAAAACAGAAGTTTGAGGATGCCAATGATGTAATTGATAGAACAGAAGAAGAAGAAGAGTCCGTGATTGTAGTCGATAGAGAAGACGAAAAGCCAGTYAGCAGAGACGAAACTGCACTCAATGGTGACGATGCTGATATTGGAGAGAATAAGAGTACAGATGGCTTGGAGGAAGAGACAGAATCTGAAGAAGAAGAAGAAGAAGATGATGATGATAATGAAGCCGGAGAAGAAGATGAGGAAGACTCAAATGATGATTACAAAGCATTGCAGTCCGAGATTGAACAACTGAAAGTCCTCATCAGTGAACAAGGATCTTCATTATTAGAAGCAAAGACTCTAACATCAGATACTGTTCAAGCATTACATTCAGACAATGAGAAACTGAAAGCTCAATTAGAAAAATTGGRAAGAGAAAGCTCAGAGAAAGAACAAACATATAATGAAGAAGTTGAACAACTCAAGGAGGAAATCTCATCACTACAAGAAAGATTCAAGGAAACAGTTRCATCAGTTAATAATACCGGTAAAGCCCTGATGCTAACAAGAGAAGAATTGAATAGAACGAAGGAGGCTAATTCCAAATTGCAAGCACAATTGGATGAACAAACATCAAACGATGATAATGCTGGCAATGATAGTGTTATTCTCGACGAGGATATCAATACTGCTACTGGTAGATTGAAGATCAAGATTCAAGACTTGCAATCACAATTGATTATTTTAGAAGGCGAGAATCGTGAATTAAAGGAAAAGCTTGGATCAAATGAATGATGGAGATGCTGTCGATTCAGGTTTGCTTTGCAACTACTACTCTTATTTTTATTATCATTTTTTTATTCCTATTCCTATATTCTTGTTATAATATTATTATAATTTATTCTTATTTATGAGGAATTAGCACTAATAGCTGTAAAGACTGAATTATATTTTATATTTTGTTCCAAATAATTCATTGCAACTTCGTTCTAGCTATGAGTGTTTACTGTAGAGTGGTGTAGTGTAGAGTCATCAGTTTGCCGAGAAGAGCAATTATTATTGTTTCTTTTCATTCAACCATGAACAATCATATGAAGGATGTCTTGGGTTTCTTGGGCTTCTTGAGTGAAAMATCATTCTATCAACTAAAGCAGCAGAGGCAAAGTTGAGTGTTGCTGATTAATGGATTAAAGTTAGACAAGAATCTGTWGTACTATGCAAATACTGAACGTCAATAGAAACTATATATAGTATAGGGATATCTATAATGTAATAAGGTGTTTTCTTTTAATTTTATCATTGATTTCTGATATTGAATATTTTGGAAAATGTGATATGAATACATATGAATACAATCTTTGCTCAATTGTTGTTAAATCTTACGTATAGTAATAAAGATGGGAAGCTTGTCATATTCTGCAAGCGAGATCYAATGAGTAGCGAGGCATATAAGGTTAAAGTGGTATGCACATATTTGCAGAGCATCTAACTATAAATGATCTATATTGTAAAATGAAAAAGAATCTTCTATTTACTAGAAGAACTATGCTCAACTGAGCAATCACTTGAAGGAAAACAGGAGRGATTAAAAGCTGTGGGACTAAAATAAAACAGAATGCTTACAGTATTCAAAGAATATCAAATACTCCATATTGTTCGATTTTGTAACCTCATTTAAGCTATTCAGTTCCTGCATCAAACCTGCATAGTACCTTCATACAAACAAACTCTATTCTCTACTCTAACCAGCATCAAAACCAAACACCAATGGAAACCTCACATGCTGTCACTCAACGACTCCAATTTTAATATTCAATTTCTTTCTTTTCTCTATTTCTTTATCCACCAAAATACAAGCTAGCACCAAGAGAATGCTTCTCAATTTCCCATCCCCATCCCCATTTTCATTTCCATTTCCTCTCCACTCTTCCCAAATAAACTTTCTCTCATCTCCAACCTTATCCCCATAGTCCCATATCAGACCCCTCCACCTTCTTTCCTCATCYTCTCACATTTCTTTTTTCATCTTTGCGGCTCTTTTTCCTATCATTAAATATCACCTTCTATTCATTTATATATGTATTTATAATCGCTCACAATGTGTATTATAACCTGTATACCAAATCTCCACGATTGTTTATTTCTACGCATAAAGCATTAGTCAAAGTAACAATTGACAGAAAATGGTGGGGTCAACAAAGGCTTTAATCAGAGCCTTGGATGGCATGTTCTCCTCGTTCSCACCAGGGAGCCATCCTAACGACATACCATTAGAGATTCAGTCACATATTGAAGAATATACCGACAAACATGATACATTTGATGTATGTTTTGACTCAAAATTGAGCGAGGAGCTGGAAAAACTATATGCAAAATACGTGAAAGCGAATTATGACTTTGAAGTTGTATTCATCAAATGTCTTGTTTTAGTGGGAAAGTGTTTTGTAAAGATCAGTCAAATAACATACTGGGCGTCTATAATTATCCCAAAAGCCGTTGATTCAGCAGGGAGAAGAAACGACGCTGTAGAGGCTTCACGACAGTATATACAATCAGCTCTACTGCTAGATAACAAACATTATGGTGATGATAGAATCGARGCAGTGAAGAAACAAGCAGCAGAAAGAGTAGCAGTACAATTGTTAGAGGTTTACGTTAGTAAGACAGATTTAATCAATTCAGCCAAAGGAGAAGAAAACTCCAGATTGGAAGAACAGAAAAGATTCATTGTCTTCAATACAAGAAATCTGCTGGTATCTTTTGGATCTCGGAAATCAAAGGACTTCTTCTTGGTTATTACACCTTACTTACGACGGCCAATATACAGACTAGCAATATTGACATTGCTATCGGGAGTACTTTCCAAGCAATCGCCACATATATATCAAATAATAGAAACTGATCTGTTGGACGATTTATTGAAATGCTTGCTCTACGATTTGAGTAGTTCTGCTGTTCAAATTTGTAGCTCATCATTAGTTATGATTATGCCTCATATATGCAATAAACTATCAACGTATCTACCGAGATTCTACGCTGGATATTGTCGGATGATCTCCTGGAAAGAAGCAAATGAAAGTCCTGTTTTCGATAAAGAAGATAGTAACAGCATTAGACTTACCCAGGATTCAAATGATTCTATTAAGTCTCATTTGTCTTCTGGTTCCCTTAAATCATCAGTTTCGACAAACGCAGCTATCGAATCAGTAACCTCAAGTGAACTTAAACCATTAACAAAATCAGTTGATGGCTGGGAAATCATGCCTAAATTTTTCGATACAAGAGAATTACCAACACCTGATTACTCTAAATTATTCACCTTCATCTATGGTTTATTTCCTATTAATTTCATTCACTTTCTGAAAGACCCAATCACCAAATTGAATGAATACGGCATAGATACAGAATCGCTTGGGATATGGGATCCATACAATATAAAAGTAAAATCCAAAGAGCTGCTTAAACGACATATTTGCCATCCTAATTTTCTAATTATGGATGCGGAAGAGGAGCTAAACAATCAAAGACGATGGGAGAATGCAGGAACTGCCGACGACATCGCAGCCGAGTGTATTGCTTTGGATTTGGGTGATCTATTCTCGTTTGCCTCCATTGCCTTGGATCAACAGCAGCAACAACAGCGTCAAAATGAAGGTTACTCATCAATCAACACTTCTAATATTACTAATAATGACAACAATTCTAGTCATCCTAACACCCGAAATGAACCTGAAACTGAAGCCGAAACTGAACCCCAATCATTGTTATCACCATTATCACCAAAACCTTTGACTTATCCAACAAGTCCTTCTATAGCAAAAGAAATAGGCTCTTTGCTTGAAGATCATCGTCATCTATTCTCCAAAGCTGATACAGTACCTATATACAATTCATCGCTCTCACCACCACCGCAATTGAAGAAAATATCTTCATTATCAGGAGAAATTACCAAGCTTTCATTAGATGATGAAAACTCAACTAATGTTACTGCTCCTACTTCACCAATCTATACTGTTCGGAGGACAACATCGAATAATCTTCATGCTGGCCATGAAAAGCCTGCTACAATAGAGGAGGAACAACAACAGCAACATCAATTATCCATAAAACCATCACGTGATAGCATCAACAACTCATCTGTTATTTACTATCAACGAGAACTATTATTAATGCGAAATGAACTGGAATTCACTACTTATGTCAAACAACTAAACCGTTATTTCATTAAAAAGCTGAAAGAACAACAAATCCAAGACTCTCGTGAATTATCTTTAGTTCATAACTCTGTTCTATCGAATAGACTGCTGAAAACTCAAATTACCAAACTATCTACAGATTATAATAAACTAAGAGACGAATTCCATAGATATAAGAAAGATAGAATAAGTTATGAAGACAAGCTGATAACTAGGCACCGAACGTCTAAGAACAAAGAGGTTGAATTGACAGGGTTATTAGAACAACGAGAGGACGAGCTGAAGGATTTGAATGAAGAGTTAAAGGGATTGAAACATACTCTGAGAATAACAGAAACAAAACTTTCTAGGTTTGAGGATGATGTGGCATATGAAGAACAAGAAAATGGTAGGAATGGTAGAAATGGTGATGGTGATAGGCTCAATAGTATCAGTAATCARCCGCAGCAAATTCCAATCAATACGGATAGAAGAGAAAGAGAAGGAGAAATAGAAGCAGAATGTGAAGGAAAAGCAATAGAATCAGCATCAACTACAGGAACCTCTATTGAGAATGAGCCAAGAGCAGAACAGGAATCATCCTCAGGCGAAGGTAATGAGAAAGACTCGCTATTATTCCGAATAGAAATACTACAACGAGAATTGAAACATTCAGAAGAGAAATTCCTGGAATTCCAACTGACAGCCAATGAAAAATTGACTCAACAGAAAAGTCAACTTGACGAACTGTTAAATGATCCTGTTTTTACCTTGAAAGATCAGCTAGTTACTTTCAATCAAAAGCAACAGAATAAAATAAATCAGCTCCAGTCTCAGGTTGATATATTGTTGTCCGTTATTGACAAGAATGAAATGCGTATTCAGCAACTAATGGAGAAATCTCTTGATGATAAGTTCACGTCGGTAACCGCATCAGCAATCGGAACACCTTTAAGTGGAGSATCGTCAAAGGTTGTTAATACTGCTAGCCATTCTAATGTAGGTCCAGGTGCAGGGGCTGGTAATGTCTTCAACAGCCGTTCAGTATCGATTGAATCATTATTACCAACAGGAGCTTATCCATCTAGTATGAGTAGTGACAATGCTAATCATATCAATATCAATAACGGCAACAGCCATACCAATAATCATGCTAACTTCACTACTGTAAATGCTCAAATTCCTAAACCAAAACAAGGAAACGTTTCAACGATCAGAGTTAAAGGACGAGGAGGAATTCAGAATCAGAAACTGAAATCAAATGTGAATCCAAGCTCCAAATCCAAGTCAAAACAGTTCATGATGTGAGTAATGAATAATTAATAAATAAAGAAAAGGATTCTGGCATCAAGTGTAAGATTGAGCGAGCATTGTATATAGTAATAGGTAGATTTGAATAATGTCAGAACATAAGAACAGCATAGAATGAATGGATAGAGAAGAATATGAAATGGCCATATCGTGGTACTATTTTATGAATAATATAAAGATTAATGAATTTATAGCAAAGCAGTATATGTAAGATTGATTATTATTGAGGAAAATGATAGAGAAAGATTAAATATACTAATATGAATGAAGCTATTTAGCTTCAGTTTCTTCCTCCTTTTTGACTTCTGATTCCTCATTGTCTTCTCTCTTGATTTCTTCGATTTTCACATCACCAGCAACATCAACAGCAGCATTACTCTCTGGCGCTTCAACATCTTTCGGTTCATTATTTTCCTTCTCTTTCACGTTTCCTTTTTCCTTCTCTTTCTCCTTTTCTTCAGAGCTTTCTTTGTCATTTTGAACAATATCTTTCCATCTGTCTTGGGCTGCTTTGCCAATTTGCGGATTTGCCTTAATCAAATTAACTCCAGCAGCAATAATGTCTCTTTTAGCAACTTTCGTCTTTACTGGCGAGCTCTGTTCATTGTTTGGATGAGGCTGGTTTTTCTTTGGCGTCTGAGGTCTTTCATTTGTTGTGACAGCAGTAGCAACAGGTGGTATATTACTATTGGGAGTCAGAGCACCATCTCTGTTACTACTATTACCACTAGTACTACCATAAGTATTGCCATTAGTGTTATTCCCACTATTCAAATCAAACCATTGCAAGTAGTACTTCAAATAAATAGCGACAAATGTATCATCAATTGTAGCAGTGGATCCAAACCCATTGTTCAGTCTCCGTAAATCCATTATATCCGATAACAATAATATACAATCATCAATCTCCTCACCATGACTAATCTTCCTTTCTAGTGTTTCTTTCAATTTAATACTATCCGCTCTAAAATCAGAGTAATTCAATGATGGAACAACAGTTTCAGTGAAAGTCCCAGATATATTAAGAATTTCTCTTGCTAATTCACAGGCCGATAAACTTGCTTCTTCCCATACTTCCCAGTGATTTATCATAGAACTACCATATCTTCTTAGTTTTCGTAAGAGCGAAATCAATGACCCAAAATTCTTATTCTCTTTCATTAATTTGATGAAAAACCTGATATACCTTGTAACGAAGACAAAATGCTTACCAGGGATCTCGGCATCAGGCTTCCATATATTGACAATAGTCTTAGAGTTTGATTTCAGAGAGATCAGAGTATACATTTCATCAATACTGTTACCAATATCGTGTAAATCTTCATAGTATATTAACGCTATTCGGTAACTAGGCCTATGCTGCCATTTTCTTTTATCGATGTGAAGAATTCTTTTCATTGATAGAATAAGAATTCTACTTAGAGTATCACTAGTTATGCTGTGAGTGCTGTTGGTGTCTTCCTCAGAAATATTCAAAGTACTAACCAGAGTTTTAACATCATCACTAGGGAAATAACAGGATTTCTTCATATAACTGATAGTGGCATCAACAGAAATATAACCTAGTTTATAGTATTTATAAGCCATGGAAAATAGCTTGTAGTGAGGCTCAACTATTATCTCGCCATGAGAAGCATTAAACCTATCATTAGTCAACCCACAAGACAGTATCAGCAGCTGTAAAACGTCATCAAGACGATAATCGAGTCTATAGAGAACTTTTGATAAGTAGTAGTAGTTACTCCAATCTTTTGGTTGAGATTTTATTGCTAGTGATAAGGAAGAYTTTGCTGCTTTTAAGACAGTTTCATGTTTAATGCTGATATTCTCAACTTTCATATACTCTCCTTCGTTATTACATAGTAATCGTACGCAATCCATGTTGAAAGCTGCCATATCCATTGGAATTGCAATAGACGAATAAAGAGCTTTTCCTAAATTTGACCATAAATAGGCGACTGCCGGCTCATTATTCACTTTTTTTTCATCTGCGTTATTTCTGTCAGTATTTTGAAGGGTCGAAACAGCCATCAAATAGCATAATATGCTCTTTCTCTGATACGAAGCTGGCAGACGTTTCTTTTCGGCTGATAACTTATCGGAATTCCATATTAGCTCATCATTGACTAGTAACTCAAAGCATATTGCTAAACCAAGCCATGTATCCCAACGATTTGATCCTCCGCCAATATCATTTCTGAACAGTTTGATAGCAGTTTCAAGYTCGCCTGTCTTACCAGGACTTGTAGGCTTCCTTGTTCTATATAGATGCAAGATGGAATAACCTTCGATTTGATAGAATCTGTTATCAATAGCAGTTTGGACCTTTAGATTGCATTTGTTATTCACTTCCAGTAATAATCCACCATTGAACGCTTGCTGAATAGTAAACGGTGTAATATCGGTTTCCAGGTAATCATCTAGCAAGCTCGAGTTTCTATTGAACCATTCATTATCCTCTTCAGGATCTCTGATTACTTGATAGAATTCATCCAGAACGATTTTATGATCTGATCTCAGTACATTAAATAAAGGATGCTTCTTTCTTCTCGCCATATCAACTAAATAATGAGACAGCTGCAAAGCTGAGGATAAATCTAGTGCCCTTGGTGGATTATGATGATCTAATGGGATATACCATTCGTTACTCAACTGAAGACCAAATCTACATTCCAAGTGTTGAAATAAATCTGCTTCCCATTCATTCCATTTCAGTTTCACCATTTCATCCTGTGATAGCTGTAAGAAAATCCCATCGGCTGCTCCACAGTACCCTGCGCATCCCATATCTTCATGGATAATACTAATAAAGTCATTCACGACGTCAGGCCGACGRTCCTTTGCTGATAATGAATAGTAAAAGAATAGGTATATCAAGGACCATGTAGTTGTGATTAGATTTTTGATTCTACTGGTAAAAATTCCAAACGTTGGATGATTCACTGCAGGAATCAGTCCTGAGCTAACACATTCATCGTAAACAATAAAAACATATAGCAGATTCATTATTTGTAACAATTGTATTAAAGCCCTGTGTCTTTTCTCTTTAGATAGTTCCTCTAATGATTGTCTAGAATTCATAGCACATTGCAGCAAGCCTTCACCTAAATTAACATAAGATCTTAGAAACAGCAGCAGAGTAATTTTCCTCTGCTGCGGAGTTCCCTTTGAATAGCTATCACTCGTAAAGTCTCTGACTATTTGTTGTAGGATTTCTAAGAAGCCTTCCAGACCTTTTTGGGCTTGACCGATCTGTTGATAATATCCTAGTAGAATATGCCATAATCTGATAAGGAATTCAGAAGGAGCTCTTTTCATAAACTGAGTAATCTCTGTATTGGCAGTACTAGTAGCATTGTTACTAGCATCATCACCGTTTAATGTTGATTCTAGTAAGCTGATTTTATCTTCAATACTGATATGACTGTTAGTTTTATCAAAAATACCAGCAAATCTTGAAGCAAGCTGAGTCTTCGATATTTGTCCTTGAACCCCTTTTTCATTCAGTCCTGGAATCTCGGGACAGTTATAATAAGGAATGCTCAATGGTTGTTTTAATTCTTTCAGAGTTTTCTCAATATTTGGTATGATTTTCATAATCTGATCTGGTTTATAAGGAACCGTGTGTATTTGCAGAAACATCAGTTTCGCCCATTGATAGCGTAATTTTATGATTCTTAGAGAATCACCCTCATCAGAAGAACCTCCGTTTTCATTCTTCTCACTTACATCAATTAAAGTCATCATTGAAKTTATAATGTTATCCCAAATCAGTACTTTGTTCTGCCAATTGTTTCTTACTGTGATTAGTTCGTTTAAAGCTCGTGTTGGTAGTAATTTACTGCTGCGAACAGTTTTCTCCGAAGATATAAAGCTATCGACAAAACACTCATAATAGCCAATAGTCATCAAGATCCATTTAGCTATAAGCTTTGAATCCACTGTAGTAATGCAGTGATTACTATATTCTAAAGCATATGGTTCAGTAGCTTCGAGCAGTTGCTTTACCAGAGTTAGCAATTCATTAGGCCAATAATCATATAACCAAGAACAAGCATACGGTAATGATGGCCCTGTTGATGATTCTGTTGATGATTCCGTTAATGATCGTGTTGATTTGTTATCACTATAAGGCTGAATGAAGAAATAGTGAAGAAAAATATCACGGAAATCGAAAAAATGGTAATTACCGTTGTTAATCAAACCAATAAACTCTTGCAGTTTCCAATCTTTGATGAAAGGCCTAGAAGTTGATGTTTTCATCTCGGGAGCCAACGCTGCATCTAATACTTCGATTAATGGATCACTATGATCATCCTTATCATCATTCTGTCCAGGTTTGAAGAAAATATCAGTAAAGTCATCATTCCAGTTATTGATTATATCCCGGAAATCTTCCATATAAAGATGGGCTTTCTTATTAGCTTCATCTTGCAAAACTGTATAAGGAGATGTGAAATCAAAAGTACAGTTGACTAGCTTAAAGAAATGATTGACATGTTCAATGAACTTCCGGTATTCGAATTTCTCTGGTGCCTTTATCCCGTCTTTCTCATTTTCCAGCTGCCGTAAACGTTTGCTTGATCTTGTTTTGCTTTCGTCTGTCGAGCCTGACGCTGAAATTGGTCTTTTGCTTGGGATTTGGGTTGATTCTGGTGAAGTATTGATCGTAGAAGAAGTTGTAACGAGCTGATCAGTATTTGAGGTTATTTGGTTATTTGGTTGAGTAGTAGATGAATTAGTCGGGTTAGATTCCAGCAATATATTAGTAGCATTCTCAGTATTGGCAGTACTGTCATTACTAATGATATTAGAGCCTGAGATTATGCAGTTGTCGTTACCATCATCAGAGACTATTTCAATTGGCTTATTTGCCTGATTTTTGTCATTATTATTATTATTATTATTATTATTATTATTATTATTATCACCTTTACCATTAGTACTATCATCACCATTACTATCTTTTCTATCGTTGGGTTGTATAATTTCTATTCGATACACTCCCTTCTCTAACGCTTGATACGGATCCCATATTCCTTTCACTTTAGACCTTGGCCCGAGCATTGGAAGAAAATTAACTAGTTGTTTAGACAATTCTGACCACGATAATTCTAGTAATTTTATCTCAAGCGTTGTTTCATCATCATCATCGTCACTATCTTCATTTATATCAAACGTGAAGTATTTCTTTAAAGGTGATAGAAATGACATATCATTGTTAGATGGTAGTTTTGCTAGTAAGTTCAACTTACCAAATTTATACATTACAGGTCCTGAAACTATTCTCGACCGCCTACCAAAAGATATTCTTCTTAGAAGCTGTGACAATGATACTAGAGCATCAGCTTTATCAGGAGATATCGACAGTATGCTATCGAGAGTAAGAGAATCCTCATCAGCTAGGTTGTATTCGAGAATCATTCTAGAAAGACGAGTTAAGCCTAAATAATGGAATATTTCATTCAATAACATCATCAAAGGGCCATCACCGTCTAAATAGTTCAGTGCTTCAAGAAAATCTATCAGGGATTCTTTCAGTATTTCAAACATTTCACTATCTTTTTCAGCTTCCGACTCAGATTCGGAATCGGCGTCGGACTCTAAGTCAGTATTGGATTCTATGTCATGGATTTGCTGAGAATTTATGCTGTCTGTTTGTTGGCTTTGCTGTGAAAGTACCATGTCTGCTGGGTTCTCAATGGCTTGCTTTTCAGTAGTTGTTTTATCCGTTTGGTCCTCGGTTGGTTCATTGTTATTTAACGTTGATGATATAGCAGAAACACTGAGATCTACTGAACTTGTTTCTCTAACAGTTTCGTCCTGTGACAAAATAAAATCTCCYTCTTCTCCTTTACTTYTTATCTTCTCTCTCTTCTTTTTCTCCCTTTCCTTTTCTTTTGTTCTTACTTCAAAATCCTTCACCAGAAGTTTCAGTTTTTCTAGCTTAAGCAATCCTCTATTACGGAAAGCTAAATATCTCAAYGTTTTAGAGGAAATAGATTTGGCTGCTTTATTATCGGATACAGCATTGATTTTGAATAGTGCTTGATAGTGTTTCACTGCACCTTCGTAATCTCCTACTTTTTGTTTCTCCAAAGCATCTTGAAATATTTTAAATCCTTCTTCTATTTGAAGTTCTCGTGTGTAATCTTCCGTTTCCTGTAAAACAGGAGTGTCCTCTGTATTTATAACAGTAAATGATGACTATTAATTGCTAGTCAGTATGTAGTTAATTCCAATGATAGTGTTTTGATCAAACTGTTGACAAGTACCTAATTGATCTTCGTCAATCCGTAGCTGTTATTCAAATATTACATACCATGATGATATTTGTTTATATTTGATTTGGTATTAAGCCCTACAAAGGCTTTAATATCAGAAACCAGCTGTTAGACTGTTTATTTCATCAGCTTTCTCTTCCCTATTCCTTTCTCATTCCTTTAAGCGTTATGATCCATCACCAGGCATAGATAGGTATTCCAACAGTGGTTCATTCCTTTCTATCTTTACACGTCAATACCAGTTTGATAGCACACCAGTACTACTGTTAAACAGAATAGAAATATCTGTTACAAGCTTGCCATTTATTCAGCTATTTATCTTTTTGTTTGTTTATTTGTTTGTCCTTTTCCATTAATCATTTGTAGGTTGATTCATTTGTTATTCCCATTCTCCTTATTGGTATTGTCTTTACTTCTTTCATGTGTCTGATTTGTTTTCTGATTATGTCATTAAGAATAGGATCAAGATACGATTAATGATTATATAATCTGAGGCGAAAGTGAAGTCGATAATATTTTAGGATTAGCTAATCTTTAAACATTATTATTTGTCTTCTATATCGCATGGGTTAATTTGAGACTGTGAGGTGACTGATCTGTTGATTGATGATTAATCGTTATTGATAGTATTTGCATGAGGGAAGCATACAGTACGTCTCATGGCTTTTTGAAGGTCGATCGATCTACTCAAYGTTATAAAGTGATTTGCGAAGATTATAGGAAGAGAATAGTTAGCCTCCATAATCGTTGTCCTAGCACCTGGTACTTCCACATCCACCTAGTTACTTATCCTCATCACAAGTAACCACCAGATATACACAGGTTGTGAATGCTACGCTGTTAATGACGATAACAGGCTSGAAGGGCTTTAATCAATTATTTATTGAACTTTCAACATAAAATGACAGCTGAAGTACTAGAAAGTATATGACTCAGAGAACAACAAATCATCAATATGGCAGATGATATTCTGGGTATCACATACTACTCTGAGAGCTTACCAAGAATAGGATTTGTCAGCTGCTGTATACAGATCGACAACGACTGGAACTTAACCCACGCTAAACTATCAAATACATGTTGCTCTATCGAAGTTGAAGTAGAAAAATCAGGGGTGCATGACAGTATCAAAAGAAACTATACTTTGAAACTAGCTGAGAGAGTAGCATCGGCGTATCAGAATGATGACACATCTGGTAGTATACTACAAGAGCTGAAACCTCATACGGAAAAAGGTGTATTTACAGCAAGATTTAAAACAGATATTCAACGGAAACAAGCACCAGAATCTTCTAGCACTCTTATGAATGAAGTCGAGGATTATCAATGGTCAGGGAAAGATCTATCGAGAGATAGTAAAGACAATCATGTTACTTATCAGTTTGTTTGCAGGAAGTGCGAATCTTGCGTTTTGAACCTAAGGTCAATCAAGCAGTATAAAGAGCTACCGTCGGAATTTTGGTCTGAATTAATGGATTTCTGGCATTGCCATAAGCCTGATCTTGAAGATGCTGGTAACCAGGAAAATGTAATGAAGACTCTTGATAAGTTTTCTAGTTTTGATGCTGGATTAGGTACAGTATTAGTGAGCTCAACATATTTACTTGTCAATAAGAATAATATATCTAAGATTAGGGTCAATGGTAGTTCATATTCGTGTGAGAAATGTCATTCCTTACTAGGGATGGAATTCAATACATCAACAGTGAAATTCTGGAAGTGGTCTGTTAATTTAATGATTGAAGATAAGTATGTTGATTGAGTGATTGGTGATGACTGACGGATATACAATCCTATTAGGTAAAAATATCCTAAYCTGTTGATGAAAAATCTACTATTACTAACAATTATCCTATTCAGAAAAGAATCTTATGATGAAAGGAAGTATTTATTTCATAAACTAATGGATCTCATTAATGGTCAAGCTGTTAATAAAGTAGAGATCTGTAAAGGTAATAGTAATGAAGAGTCTTTTACTATTTGGTGTTTAGGTATTGGAACCAAGTTTATAACTGGAAGTTCCGAGAATGTAATGAAAGGACTTAAAACACTATACAGGTTCTCTGACTCCTCAGGAGTTTCTAAGCCTGATAGCAACACTTCAGTAGAAGAAGAAGAAGTGATACTACCAGATGACGTTTATGAGCGAGTTAAAGGGAGCCTTGAAATAGTGAATCAACAGTTACCAGAGCCTTTCCGGAAGCAAGGAGTCTGGAATGTTTCGTTTTTGGAGAATCCCGGTTAATAGAAGCCTAGAATGGTGGTTTATCAGGGATAAGAGGAGATAATAGCTACAGAGATATTACAAGATCGATACATTATGTTAATATATTCATATTTTTCTTTTCCTCTGAGYTTTTCAACAGCTGTATTACTTTTGGCAGAGTTCTAGATAGCCTTTTGATATAATTTCTCCTATAGAACATTTACACATAGAATATATCACACATTAATTAATCTCAATTGCATTTCTTAAATAATACAAAACCTGCAGCACTTCTAATCTACCTATTAAGCAACACTCAGGTGCTTGAACTCACACAATAGATGTAACAATCAAAGGAGCAACGATTTTTCGTCCTGCTTTCAAATTCTTCTGCTCAAATATCAAAAAGCCATCAATCACTTGCTTTTCGCTCCTTTGCAAATCTAATTCTGTCCTTAAAGCGCTAATCATTGGTTCATAGAATGTTGCTGATTTTATTGCTTCGTCTTTAACGCTTATTGCCAATTGTCTTCTAAAGTTTCCCTCAGATTCAGTAAATGCACATAATAGGATAAAAATATGTAAATCACGTTCTTTTGACCAACTTTTGGCTGCCGCAGGAGAATCAGTCACGTTGGAAACCAGCCATTCACTGCTTTTTATTATTGAGCTGATTCCGACTCGTATTTGTCCATATTCTTTACAAGCCGGTGTAAATTCCTTATAGTCTTTCTTTAAAATATCCCTAGCAGACAGTCCTGTTAAATCCTGCTTCGAGTCTTCTATGCGGTCATAGAAATCAGTGAAAATAAAAGACTCCGGAATTAATGATTGGATGTTCTTCACAGCTTCAATATCAGGAGCTTCTATTTTCGTAGTCAGATTATTAGTATCGATAAGAATTGGACCTAGTGAGAGTATAGGTAATTGCGGAAATTCCTTCAACTCTGGCAATCTATTACTGGCTTTGAATARGYTGAACCAGTAGTTGAATACCAGACTAGTACAGCTTCCACAGTGGCGAATAATTCTTGGACCATCAGTTTGAGTGAATAATCCTTCATCTTCATGATGATCAATAATACCGACAATAGTACTTGGAAACTGTCTCAAGCTTCCCTGAGGGTTGTTATGATCTACAAGAGAGACATCTAAATGGTTTGCTGTTTTGAAAGATTCCGGTATATCGTCAGCAAAAAGGAAACCGTTGGTGTTGATATCATACTTAGATAACAGATACACAATATCTCTTCTGAGGCTTAAATCTTCTCTAGGGATATTGGCAAACGGCAGAGTGATTCGATTGGAGTTTGGATCTCCTCCCGCCTGATAGATAGTTTGAAATGTAGCGTAAATCAATGAACCAATGACTGAATCTAAGTCTGCTGACTGGTTCCCAGATACAATTGAGTAGGTGCCATTATGGCTAGCTGGGATAACACCTTTCCTGATTTCTGGTATCAAGCTGGCTGCTTGCTTGAGATAACTTTTCATATCAACAATTGAGGTCATTTTCATTCAGTTTGATGATTCTTGCGCGTATCGAACTTTGAATAACGTATAAATACATCTACTTTTCAAAGGAGATGTGATTTGTCATGATGCACTTGTGCATCTAGCAAAAGMGTAATTCACAATAGGATAAAGAAGAGATACAACGGACTGTTCAAAAGGAAATACTAGGATTTGGAGGAAGAATCACTGATATTACAATTGAATAGTCAAATTTGTAATGCAATGATAAGATTTAATAATTGATGTAAGTTGAAATCGAAACAATCAATCAATCAAAAGAGAAAGAGAGAAGTTTTGCATAGCAATTGGCATTCTTAATTTGATGTCATTGATCTCATACTGGAAAGGTGCTATTATATCCGGTTTAGAGAAGCGGAAACAATGATAAACCAGCTGGAATTGAACCGATATGCCATAAAGATGAAAATAAACCTGATTCAATGGAAAACCTTAAAGGCGAAATGGTAAGAGAATAGTAATCAAACAAATATTTTAGTGTCTGGAATATTCCATGCTGTTGCTGTGTAGCATAAACTGTTTTCTATTCTAGCTTGTTACACTACCAGCTCATAGCTGTKGCGGATGTCATTTCTGAAATTTCCTCATCTTCTGGGCTATCTGCTTTCGTTGGTCTGGTATCATATGAGAGAATGATGCATAAGAAATATTGCTTGAACTGAAAATATGGGATTTTAGCGATCTTCAACAGTTACTGACCGCTGTTTTGGTAATACAATTGACTGTAATACAGTTTCCTCACAACTCSTTCTCTTTCAAAATAAAGTTACTTCAATTTGCAGTAACTTGCAGAAACCTACGTGATTAGAAATAAAGTTCTCGGCTCCCATCAAACAATCATATGAGTCACTGGATATAAGCTGACCTCAAGACTCATTCTCCTCTAATGGCAAATATATAATTCTTTCACTCGATTACTAGACCGTACTTCAATACATTCCACTACTCCCGAACCTTGACTCATAGTATCTCATCTCATCTCATCTCATCTATTTTGCTAATATCACATCTCACTTCAGTACATACTCAAAATTCAGCACGTGATATTATTTACCTCTTTCAGAGCATTGTGCTCCATTTCGTCATTTTAGCATTTTTCACATTTTTCAGCGCATCACACTTCCTTCTAACTAGAATGAATTGATGCTGCTTGATACTGTTGTTTATCACCATTAGAAGCTTCTTGTTATTGGCATTTCGTAAACTATACTATAAATTCATCTTATCTAGATACTTTTTTGTTAGATTTGATTGTAGTAAAATCTGGAGATTAGGAAGGATCCTCTTTCATTAAGCATACATATACATATATTATAGAGAAAATGACTAAAGCTGTTAACTTAGCTATCATTGGTAAGTTTTATTGATAAGATTGTCTTATAAATGGAAACGATGCCTGAAAATATTGGATTTGGTATTGTTTCAAAGGTATAAATTGAGGCTGAGGAACTYATCTTGTTGTTTTACCTTTAGAAGTAAGCAAATATGTGCTGTACTTGGTGCCGACCATTGAGTTAGAGAACAGTTATTAACATAATACATGTAACAGGTACTGGACTTGTTGGCTCTGCCTATTTAAACCAATTGAAAGCCATCAAATCAAACATTGCTTACCATGTTGTCCTCATTGCTAAGTCAAAGAACGTCTGGATCTCTAGAAATTATACTCCTTTGGATCTTAACACTTGGTCTCCTGAAGAAGAAAAGGACAAGGAGCCATCATTGAGTGTTTCTGAGATAGTTTCGTTCCTCTCTAAATCACCATTTCCTGCTATTTTAGTTGATAACACTTCTGATGGAGATTTAGCCTCAAGTTACCCTCAGTTTTTAGAAAACGGGATTTCAATTGCGACTCCTAACAAGAAAGGGTTCTCATCTGATATTTCCCTATGGAAGAAGATCTTTGATGCTTCAGCTTCTGTCAACGGTGGATTAGTTTACCATGAAGCTACTGTTGGAGCTGGTTTACCTATTATTGGAACTATCAATGATTTGGTTGCAACTGGTGACGAAATCACTGAAATTGAGGGTATTCTTTCTGGTTCTCTTTCATTCATCTTCAATACTTTCTCAACTGCCGAAAAGACTAGTGTGAAGTTCTCTGATATTGTTACTGAAGCCAAACAAGCCGGTTATACTGAACCTGATCCCAGAGAAGATTTGAACGGTTTGGATTTCGCTAGAAAAGTTACTATTCTTGCTAGATTAGCAGGAAAGGAAGTTGAATCACCAACATCTTTCCCTGTTCACTCTTTGATTCCAAAGCCTTTAGAATCAATTGTTTCTGCTGAAGAGTTCTTGCAAAAGCTTCCTGAGTACGATGGTGAAATTGATAATTTGAAGGAAGAAGCACTTGCTGAAAAGAAGGTTCTGAGACTTGTAGGTGTCGTTGATTTAGTGAACAACAAGCTAAGTGTTAGTATCAACAAGTATGACTTATCTCATCCTTTTGCTTCATTAAAAGGTTCTGATAATGTTATTTCTATCAAGACTAAGCGTTACACTAATCCTTTGATTGTTCAAGGTGCAGGAGCTGGTGCTGAAGTTACTGCTGCTGGTGTTTTGGCTGATACTATTAAGGCTGCCCAAAGATTAGTTTAAATAGGTAATTATGTTATTTCAACAGTAATCTTTGGATTGTTGAATAGAAGATAAACAATACAATGCAGTTTATGTACTAAGTGCTGAAGTGTCTGAAATGTCTATCTCTTTTTATGTTGGATTCAACAGAGCATTACGATAATGCTAATTCATAGGCTATCTAACATTCATACGATACTCATGAGATATCTATCAATCATACGATTTTTGACACATACATCAACACAGTTATGTATCTAGCTATACAGACTCTTCTCTATTTATATACATTCCCCAGTATCYGCTTCTGTTCTCACTCTCGGTTTCCTTATATCATACAGAAATATCTAAACTGTCAAACCCGGCATCCTCTTCGTATCCATGAACTTTTATCCATGCATTTCTAGCACTGCGGAAAATCGTTCTCAGCTTTTCTTTTTCACTGCATATTTCTTTAAACTGTCGGATAATCATTTCAGCATTGATCTGAGATTGCTGTAAGTGCGTTATCTCTGTTGGAACATTCACTCGTGTCAAATAGGTATTATTAGGTGCCAAAACAAACTTACCATCATCACGGATCTGAGCAATGTATCCTCCACTTTTATGAATAAACTGTGAGTATTTGAATGATGGTTTTCCCCAAGAGTATGTTATGTCAAACTCTTCTGATTCATAATCCTTATGAGACGCTCCATCAAGGATAAATCCACAGTAATCCAGTAATTGAATATGATAAAATTTCTTATTGGTGTTCAACGGTTCAATTGACGTTGTTCCCAATGTTGATAATGACGCTGGTGATGAGTCATTCTTATTCGAGGTACTATAGACCTTATTGAACTCTTCATCTGTCCATGGATTCAAAGCAAGCTCTATATATATCATACTATGAAAAGGATTAGAACTTGGAATAGATGCGATTTCTCTCCAGGGTACTTGAATTAGTTTTAGTCCATATCTTTCACAGGTTCTTCCCCAAATTCCAATGGTTTCATCAATCAGCTTAGGAGTAACGTTTAACCACTCAAGTCTCAATCTGAAAGAATGTTCAGGATTATGAACAGAATCATAGTGAACTTGAACGATTTCTGGCCTATTGGATTTCCTTGAAGTGTCCATATCGTAATCAATAGTCCTGCTTAGCATTACTTGGATTTTTTCTTTTCTTTTCTTTGGCAAGCTTTCAAGCTGTGGTGATGATTCAGTTTTGGATGGATTTCTATGTATTGTATTTGTTTTATTAGGTTGATTGGCAGTCGAAGATGAACTAGGATTAGAATTAGGATTGGAACTAGCATTGTCTGCTGTTTGCTGATCTGATGAATCATTACTAGCTACACGAGTTGATGCTGGTACTGAATCTGGCGTTTGATTATTGATTAGTTTATCGGTGAAAGAATCCTTATCTATATCTTTATCTGTTTGTTTCAAAACGTAGTTTTGCTTATTCGTTTCAAACTCTCTGTCAGTGTCTCTGGATTTATCCTTCTCCTTCTCCTTCTCCTTCTCCTTCTCCTTTTCCTTTTCCTTGTCCTTGTCCCTTTCCCGGTCTCGTTCCTGCCCCTTGTCTACTTCTTTGGCTTCAGAAGAAAGTACACGTCGTAGCATGAAATCATTACTATTAGCTGGTTCTAAACTATCAGGAGATTGTATTTTATTGCCTCTCAGCTTAGATCCTTGAGTAGCAACAGAATTTGATCTCGACCTTTCATTTGATAGCATAGACCTGGCGTCACTGTTGTTTCTCAATTGGCTAGGTTTAGAGAACCACGAAGTGTTTCTATTGTTATTGGTGCTGTTGATATTATTATTACTATCACTTACATCATACTCAGGATTCAATTGATAGAAATAATGACCGTCTAAAAACCCATGGCGATTCTCAACATGATGGAAAAGGCCTTCATTCATTAAATTGTTACCAAAGTTCACAGCTTCATCTCTTGTTTCAACGTCGGAAAAGTTTTCTARTATCCAAGTTACAAATTCCTGGCCTAGAAAACAGTTCTTATGCAGTTTCCAGTGCCATCGACGATCGACAAAGGTTATACCTTTAGTATTTTGCATCTCTGCTGCTAATTGGTTCAATTTTATTGATATATTGAACCGCTCTTGGTTGTTAATAAATATTGAGTCTTTCTTCCTGGGGACTCCTTGTCCTATCGATGTATTATTGATTTCAACCTGTTGTCTCAAATACCGGAATAAATCACCTGTATAGTAGTTAATCACTGGTATCGAATCTTTCTTATCGCTCATCCGATTGGCTTCTTCCTTCGTTAGGTATCTTCCTTTATAAATCAACGATATCAATTTTTTTAGTCCTTCAATACGTAACTCTTCAACTGTTAGTTTCTCTTGTTCTATATCGCTATTACTGACTCCTCCTCCAAACATAGAATTCTTATTTATATCTGCTGGAAGCAAAACAACTTTCATCCTAAATATTTGATCACCAAAAGACATTGCTTCTCGATAGCCAGCCATTATTTGATCAAACTGGTTCCAATTGATTAACGGTGGCAAGTTATTGAAAGTATCTGTCTTAGCTCTCCAGAAATTCTCATTATACCTTGTACGAATTAACGGATGATACGAATCTACTTTATTAGTAGGTGTTCCGTTAGTTCTTTTATATAGCTGAACATTGATATTGCCATAATAATCGCAAGATATTCTATGGATTTGATCGTCAAGCGCCATATAGATTCTTGATCCAAAGTAATCCTTTGGAATAGTAGTAAAGATGGCTTGTGGATTTCCCCCTGGTTTTCTCTTGCTTTCTACTTTCTTTACTAATGATCCAACACATATTTGGAACCCCATAATAAGTCTCAGGCCTATCATTTCTTGCATAAGCTCTCTGGTTGTCATTCTATCCATATAATCAGGATTCAGAGTCACATCATAGATTTGAAAGGTATAGTTAAATTGGAAATCGTCAGGCATAGGAAATATTGATGTAGTGATAGGAATGGTTGCTGGCGATGATAACGATCTCCATTTGACTATTCTTCGTTTAACGTGATCAGGAAACGTATGTTGCCATCTCCCATAGGTGAAAACGCTTACCAATTGTTCATCTATAGTTCTTGATGGGTTTTCTATCATAGTCCACATGGTTTCAAAGTTATAAGTGTCCTTCCCGGTCTTACCATTTGCTGAAATGTTTGCCTTACTATTTCTATTAGAATCACGTTCTCTATACTCTGAGTCTTTGATAGACGTTTCAATATTCATATCAGCACCTGTAGATATTGTCATGGTGTTTGTCGATGTCAGGTGATTCATCGATAAGGGTTTCCTAGGACCAAAGCTTGTCACTCTCTTCCTGTCTGGTTTACTTTTTGCTCTACTGGGAGGTCTTGATTTCCTTAAAATCATAGGCGATCTCGTTCTTGAGCTGATGATTGAAAATCCTTCTTCCTGAACATCAGCATCTTCTGATGAACYTGAAGACTGATGCTTGTTCTCCCGCAACTGAAGCAAAAAGGATCTAGCTGATAACTCGGACTTGGCTTTAAAAGCAGTGCCAAATACGTCTGATGTAGCAGCTAAAGCAGGAGAGCCTAGATTGGTAGAAACCACACTTGGCATTATACCTTTGTTATGTATAACAGGGCCATTGGAACTGAAAGTAGAAGATGCCTTTGAGGTTGTAGTTGACACTGAAGCAGCTGATGGAATTCTAGATAATCCCATGCTTAACAAGCTTTGAGGTCTTGTGGGCTTTAAGCCTTTATAATCAGTCAAATCGACTTCAGAGGTATTGCTTTGTTTTTGACTAGCAGTTGAATTGGTGAAGTTCAAAATAGATGTTGTAGATGCAGTGCTTGGAGCAGATTTCTCATATAGTTTCTCACTTGCATCATTTTTCACTTTCTTCTTCACTATTCCAAACACATCCTCGTCATAACTATTCATTGCAGCAGTCAATGTACGTGCTTTGTCACTTAAAGCCAGATTATCTATAGATATAGCACTCATTTCATTTTCCATAACACCCATCATTTGCAATTCGTATATTTTACATCGYGGAATCCATTGGCTGCTGAATTTCTCTACAGCATTCCAGTATGATATGTCAATCCAATTGGGAATACAATGGCATAAGCTGTTATCTTTATCACGATATCTGAATAAAGGTATAACATGCAAAGGGGGTCTGCTTAAACAAATGATATCAACACCGACTTCTATCTCCAGCATTTTTTTACTGGTCAGGTAAAGAAGATCATAGTCAACGTCAAAAATACCAGTCCCTGGTGTTATGATGACAAAATGATGGTTAGTCAATCTCAAATCAGGATCCTTGAAATGATCAACAACTAATGAGGTGGCTAGATTAATTGCTTCTAATAAGTTTCCTTTAATAGCAGAAACGATTGATCCTTCGATGGCAGAAATATCGCCAGATTTCTGGATTCTAACATCGCGTTCAAATCTAGCAAACTCTCGCCGTAATGATATCATAATATCGCTCCAACTATTTACATGGATCTGGTCAACTACCACTCGAAAATATTCCTTTGTATGATCAGGTCTTCTCCCCAGTTCAGCAATCTTCTTGCTGGAAGATATATCAACAGTAGTGAAGAGAACAATCGTGATTACATGATGAGCACCAATATCATTCCAGCGTTTGAATATTTCAGGAAATATTGAGTTGACGACCTTCTGAAAGATAATATCACCAGACTCTTCAAAATCCCACATTTCTTTAGACATTTGAACTAAGAACACCAGTTTTGCAGATTCTGAGCGGAAAACGACTTTTGTCTTATTCCCAATATAAGCAGAGAATACCTTTTTACCTCGGCGGAATACACCGTTAACAGAACATCTGATAGATTCCATAAAAACAATCTTCTGAGTTCTGTAGACACAATTGCCTATTAGTTGCTGTGCCAATCTCCATTGGTCGTATCTTGTTAAATACAGATCACGGATGTATATTTCTACTAGATCTGCTTCTTCTTGATCACGAGATTTCAGTCTCACCAGAACAGGGCTTCTAGGTGTCAGATCAAGTAATGCCTGCAAACTTCCAGCAAGTAGAGATATCTAGACAGGGGATTTGTTAGTCAGTGCGAAAATCAGAGAAGAAGAAGTAAAATGCCATGTCATTACTGGATACTTACTTGGAAATTTGGGAGCTTTTTCAGTAAATCTCCTTCGGCTGTTTTAACAATAAACAGCAGTTTTCTCCCAGTGCCTTCTAAAGGTTGCAACTCTGCCAGATCACCATCTTTTGCTTCTGGCAGCACGTTAGGACAAACAAGTACATCACTGTTGCATATTCGATTTTCATGGAAAGAAACTAGCAATTGAGTTGGTTCTTTGATTGTTGCTGTTTTACTCACAGCGATTTCTGTCAATGCTTGTTCACTGTTACTATTGATGACGAAGACCATTGTAGTTTTGAAGCAATTGAGGCAACAGATCGTTAAATGCTYGATAGCTCCAATATACGTCAAATAGTTCTCAATTGAATCATTGAACAGTGGACTTTCATAGATAAATCTGTAGATATATTACATAGATAGGATATACCCTACGATATGAATCAGGTAAGCTACCGAGTTCATACAAACGTTTTGAACAGTTGTTTTCAACAAAGCAACTCATAAACAATTAATACTCTTAAAAATACAGTAATCTCTTGGTGAGTGTAACCTATTAACATCATAATATAAACAACAGGGCAAATTGTATTTTTCTCCTGTATCATCTATATACACAGTTAGTTAATCAACTACTTCTCTGTTGATAGATAGATAGATACACAGGCATGCTGAGTTATCGTTAGCATAAGCAATATCGGAAATTATAAACCAAGAAGAAAACGGAGAACATAKTGATTGCTTTTTATCTTTTCCGATAGTGCCTAAATAGGATATATATTTTGTGGCTAAGTACCAGATGTGGCTTGGATTTTGATCCGTCAACCTTAATTTGTTTTGTGATCTTTGTAACTGTTAACTCATGTGCTTTTGTTCCATTAACCTGTCCAGTTTATTAATGAGGTTCCTTTTGGTGTGCTGCCTGTTTCTCTTATTGGGAATATAAGTGGTTGATGAAATTCTGGCAACATGGCATACGTTAAGCAATCTATAGAAGCATAGTAGAACTCGGCTGTAATTTGCTGGGCTAGCTGCAGACAACAATTGCTATTGCTCATCACTAGAGAACGACTTGTTGAAAAGCAAGAAGGAAACTAGTATTGTGAATAGATCATTGAGATCGAGATCGAGATTATTAGTTTTAAATATAGAACTCAACTGCAAAGGATTAATTGACCATTTATTGACAAAATGCTTCTGGAATCATTCAAACGACAAATAAAGATATTCTCTGCTCACCAGAATAAAAATGATGAGCTTAAAGACACCAGGAATCAGGCGATAACTTTGAGAGATAGAAGTAATTTGGAAATCACTGTAAAGTAGTGGAATGACCTTCAATCTTTTATGCTGGGAATGATAAATCTCATTCCAATAATAATTAGTTACTGACAAAGGTGAATTACTGTTTTCCTTACATATGAGCAGATCAAAGGATAGTTCTAATGACTTAAAGATTAGAAAACATGATCCCTCAGTATTGCTCAAGAATATTGAACCTAACTGGGCTCATTTTACTGATGGGTATTCTTCGGTATAGTGTTGCACCATTTGCGCATAGGCCCACTAATATATATGTACTCTAACAATTCATGTTTACAGAGAAAGAAAAACTTGTCAGAGGTTCCTATGCCAAAGAATTGTGATTGTGAGGGATTGATGATGGCACCATCAAGCTGTGATGAATATATTCGTTTGAAGGTATGTGATGTTATAACATGAGAGTGTTGATGCGTATAATTTATGTGAAGCTTCGCTATTTTTCGCTTTTTTTCTTCCCTTCAAGGATCTCTTTGTCATTAACTTATTGTTAWTAGAACGTTCAACATTATCTCACAGAAGAAGTATGGAGGTATCATGATAATCATTTTGCAAGTATCGTTAGAAAGTTGATTTTGAAGTATGGCGTGGCTGGAGCAAACATTTCTTTGATCACTCAAACTCAACAATTGAATATCAAAGTCTTACCAACAACCGTTTTTACGAAATGTACTAGAATGGCTTCATTAGATGCTCACTGTATACTATCAAAAGATTACATGCTTATAAAAAATACAGCAAAGGACTGGAGATTCAAAAAGAACCCATTGGTTACAGGTTCATTGTTTGTTACTTTTTACTGTGGGGTTCCTTTGATAACAAAGGTATGTTTGATTGAAATGGTTGTTTATCATCCACAGCATTGTTTGAGATCTGAAAGAGTATCTTATAATCTAAACCTAATCAACTAACGATTTCTCCTTATCATAATTATCATAATTAGAGCTCAAGTTGTATTGGAGTATTGGCTCTTTTTGACAGGCACGAGAGAAATAAGAATTGTGARGAGATGATTAAAGATATGCAGCAATATGCCCAAGAAATTATGGATATTGTAGAAGAAACAAACATCGATAGAATAGGCTCCGCTACATCCAAACATGAAGGTAATACTCCTCTTATCAAAACTATCGGRAGAGCTACCAGCGTTAGACCAGGTAAGAAGGTACCTGCATTTGGTAATACCAGACCAGGAAGTTCATATACCCAAAATGATACCCTTGTGTTTGGCAAAGAAGAATCGGAAGCATTTTATTCCAGGGCTACAGCATTAGAACACATCTTACTGGAGAAACATGATATAAGATATGCTGCTAATGCTTTATGTGATTATGTTGCTACCAATCTTGAGCTGGATTTTGTTTACATTATGGAAATCAGAGTAACTGAGAAGTATTCTATACCATATAAATACTTAACTAATTCCACAGGTCAGAGTAAGATTGATTATGATAGCTTCGAATACAAAAATGAGCTCACGAAGAGATGTGATGATAGTATTAAAACAAGATTATTAGGTTCATCTGGATTTCCCCTTGATGGCTTGAAATTTGAACCAAAAATTCATTATAAATCGTTCAATTCTCCTTTGGGAATTACATACAATGATTCTAGTAAGACTAACAAATTCCGCTCCGGAACTTGTATGCCTTTTCATAGAGATCGTATTGAACTTGCTATAAAGAAGAGTTCTAATAGCTCTAAGAAAGATGATAATAACAATATTGATAATGACAATGATAGGAATGATAACAGTGATAACAGTGGTAACAGTGATAAATCTGTTGAGAATACCATTGAGAATGTTAATTATAATGATAATGATAGTAATACCGATGTCGTCAATGTTGATAAAATCTGTGGTGGATACTTAATTTCAGCATTTGGTGTGAATACTGATATGATCAATGATGCGGTTGTTGCTGACATATATTCAAAAGCAATTGTTTTACGTAACTATTTTATGAAATAGTTTCATTTGCTAATGGGGATTTATTATTTATATCATACTTGACAGTCATTCGTTGTTTAAGTTACACTTGCTGAGAATATACTAAGAATACTAATGATATATTTTGCATTTAGCATCATATTTGCATTTGCATTTGCATGCGCTTCGTTTTATACAGCTTCTCTACGTATGTGCGATATATTCAACTAATTAGATCTTCTCGGTGTTGAGAAATCCCTTATCTGCTAACCATGATTTCAACTCATCACGATCTCTTTCAACCCATGAAATCTTACTGCGGATGCTATCTAGACTTTGAGCGAGACCTTGATCAAAACCTTTGGTGTTTTTATCTTTGAAGAAAGCATTAATTGCAGCAACACCTTCTCTAGTAGTATAACTAGATGTACATACTGAAACAACAGAAGAAAGCATAGACAAACCAGGCGGTAATAATTTATAGATAGCATCCCAATTTTCAGTGAGCCATTTCCATAAGGCAACAACACCTTCTTTATGAGCGCGTAATCCAACCATTGGGAGGTAAATATCTTGAGGTCTAACAGAGCCATCCAATAATAATCCCAACGTTTTTTCAATCAATTCAGGTTTATTTGATCTACCTAAAGTTCTCAGGGCAGTGTTCTTTTCATCAACAGAAACAGGATTCTTATAAATCTCATACAATGCATCCCATTCTTTGACTCCTCCATACTTAATAGCAGTAGCAAAAACAGTTCCTCTTACATTAGGATGAATAGCCTTCTTATCACCAGCGATGTACTTATTAAACTGGTCAATAGCAATCTTAACGAACTCCTCATCTTCTGAGCCCACGGTAGCGCCAAATAACAGAGATTTTAACTGTTGATCTAAGAAAGAATCATCTGGTTTGAAATCCCAGCCAACCGATTTCGCCTTATCGATGACAAGATCGCGGGTGAACTTCTTTAACCCAGTTTTAACCGATTCTTCTTCAAATAACCAAGCAGTCTTAATAGCACCAATTCTGGAGGTGATTTCGTCCCAAACAACAAATTGTGATTCTGACTTCCATTGAGAGACAAGGGATAGTAAATTGACTGTGGGTTGATATCCAGAAACAGAAAGGGCACCAATATCAGCAACAAGACCAGCTCTGTCTTCAACAGATAATAAGCCCTTAACACCAGCTTCAGATAATCTTTCCCATCTTTCTTTGGGGTATGAAGTACGATAGATACCAGCATGATCAGAATTGATCTTGTAAAAATCTAAATCCTTCAGTTTGTATGTGGATTCTCTCTTATCTAAAACAACAGATTCATCGACACCATCAGCTGTTTTCAATCCTAGGAAAACAGGATAGATGGTTTCATCTTCTTCCGGCTTAACATCACCAGTAGTAAGATATCTGTTTTGCTTAACAACAATTTCATTGGAGTCAGGATTTTCAGTAACACTTACAACTGGATAGCCAACCTTTTTGGTCCAAATGTCCATAACTTTAACAATATCTTTACCAGAGGCTTCAGCTAAAGCAGCCCAAAGATCGCCAGTTTGAGTATTTCCATAAGAATGTTTCTTCAAGTAGTTGGAAACACCTTTAATAAACACTTCTTCACCTAAATATTCAGAGATCATCTTTAACACAGCAGAACCCTTGGAATATGAAATAGCATCGAAGATTTGATTGATTTCATCGGCTTTTTTAACAGGAACTTCAATAGGATGAGAAGATCTCAAACCATCGAGTGACAATGCTGATTGTAAATTATCAGTAACATATTGTTCCCAAACTTTCCAGTCAGGATAGAATTCGTTACAAGAGAACCACGACATCCAAGTAGCAAAACCTTCATTGAGCCAAAGACCTTCCCACCAGTCCATTGTAACCAAATTACCRAACCATTGATGAGCTAATTCGTGTTGAACAACTTCAGCAACTCTTTGCTTAGTAGATAGAGAAGCATGTTCTTCATCAAAAAGTAAATCAACAACTCTGTAAGTAATCAAACCCCAGTTYTCCATGGCGCCGGCCGAAAAGTCATGAATGGCCACCATATCCATCTTTGGTAAAGGAAATGGAATATCAAAAGTCTTTTCAAAGAAATCTAGAGTCTTAGCTGCCAATTCAACAGAAAATTTACCTTGTTTTTCAAGACCAGGAGTAGCGTAAACTCTGATAGGGATTCGGAATTCATTTGTTTCAACATATTTCAAATCACCAATAATGAAAGCAACCAAATAAGTAGACATCAAAGGTGTTTGATTAAATACAACAGCTTTTCTGTCATTATCTAACTCCTTGGTCTCTTTAACATCCATATTGGATAAGCAGGTCAAATTCTTATCAGCGATAAGAGTAATAGAGAAATGAGCTTTCACTGCTGGTTCATCAAAAGATGGGAAAGCTCTTCTACAATCAGTTGGTTCCATTTGAGTGGTAGCCAAATACTTAGTTTCGCCATTGGCGTCAGTGTAAGTACTTCTGTAGAAACCTGYCATTTTATCGTTTAATTGACCAGTGAAAGTTAAAGATAAAGCGGTCTTGGCCCCAACTGTCAATGGCTTATCAAACTTGAAAGTGACAGTTTGTAGTTCTTCATCGTATGAAATATCAGTGGCCTTTTGTTCGACACTGTCACTGACAACTGAAGCAGTATGAACATCAATTTCTAAAGAGTTTAAAGTGATGGTTTCCTTAGATTCCTTTACTTCTAAATCAATTGTCAAGTCACCTTTGAAGGTGAAATCACTGAAGTTTGGTTCTAATGTTAAATCATAGTCAATTGGTTTGACATGGGTAGGTAAAATCTCCCTTTGAGGGACGCTAAACAAAGAACGTTAGTAACTGGTCCTTATAATGTAGGAAGAAAAGTATAATCGACCAAAGAATCCATAATTTGATTGAGGTAAGTATAGGTTCAGTTACTGTTGGTATAACAAACAATGAGTTGTAATCAAACGCTCCATAGGAGATTCGATATGAATAAGCAGCATTTCCTGCGCTTATTAAGCTGTTATGTATTTTATAAGGATACAACATATTTTGTATTGGGAATGTTGCCAATGATGTGATCGCAATGGCCAAAGCGCCAAAAAAGAGCTTTGGACTTGCAAGCATTGTATCAAAATGCAATAACCACTTAGTATAACGCTCAGGCTATTCTATCAATTCTAGCAATCTATTCAAGCAGTCTATTTATATCACTGCATCAGAACTAAAGTTGAAACAAATGAGCAATTCCATTCATTTAGACATTCATTCATTTATTACCTATTGTAAGTAATCTACCTCTTACCATGTACGCATCAAATTAGTCCTTTATAGCACTTACTTTGTAACTCCCAATCCAGAGCAAGATGAGCACATTCTAATAGCTTTTAAATGATTCAATTGCGATAGTATTCCTACACGATTTCCTCTAATTCCTAGTTTTTCTCCATTCCTACTACTTTTCATCACCGTCCTTAAGTCTGTTGATGAACCGCCAATTCTTATCATGGAGAAGAAACGCCCCTGCGACACAATCCCTCTAATGGTCTCCCGGGGGTGATTCTGGACACATTTGGCTGGGTTTAATCTTCCAACGACAAATCTGCCAAATTTTACAGAGGAAGTTGCTTTGAGGCAAGCCATTATTTACGAAAAAAGCGATGGAGCTTGCCACAGGGTATAAGTTACAGGAATAGTGCTATCAAAGGTTGAAAAGTAGGGAAAACTAAGATAGAAATTGAGCTCTTCATGATAGGAATACATGATAATGATAGTGGGTGTTGAAAGAATTTCAAAGGGAAAAGGAATATTTGATTGGATTTTGATGGTTCAGACATAAACATAAATTTCGGAAATAATAATATTCTATTGCCTCCGTAGTTCAAAGTGGAACAAATTTGTTCTAAAGAGAATTTAAAGTTGGAGTTCTATGCAGAGTTCGCCTTGGAAGCTACCCAATTTGGAGTCAAATGACTTAGAGTGCTTAATCTTCGTCATAGGCCTGAGGAAGGATTTGTAAGAGTTGTACAATAATATAACAATTCAATTGAATGTTCATTTGAATTTCTGATATTTCTACTTGCTAAAGGGAGAACATAGCGTCAAACCTTCAACTCAAGCAATTTCTCTTCAAAGATTTATCTTGCTACTTATCACTCACTCACAGCACTGGTTTTCCCCAAGTACCTCTAACATACATTTCCTTGCAGATGAGTGCATTGTAAACTCCGTCATAACCCTTAACCAACTCCAAACTCAAAAGTGCAATTACTGTTCACTTAAGCAACCAGAACTGTTTTTCTTGTATACCAAATAAAATCAAAATAAAATCTATTGGACATTGGTTTCCAATGTAGCTTTGATGATACTAAAGTAATACTTATTAAGAATTGTTTTTTGGGCAGTATTGAAGTGAATATTCAATTCTGTTGTATAGTTACCTAGCTTTTTGAGCTCTTCGCCAGATAACTCATCATTCTCGCGCGTATTAAGTGTGGAGGAAGTGCTAGTTGGAACAAACTAGCTAGTAGATTACGGAGACTCAGTCTAACTTTTTGAAAGCAGTTGGTTGATAAGTTCAATTACCAACTGAAGGTTTCGTTTCCATTGCTAATAGGCAAAGAATAAAACAAATAGACATGGCAATCAAAAATGGTGGAAGCGACAACAATATAAAAATCAGCGGTGCTGGGGTTAAAGTTGGCTCCAGCGCAACGCGCTGGTGGATCACTCTTATGCCTTTGTTTGTTCATCAAACATTAGCTTATCCTATTAGGACTATTTTATTGGAACCTAAGRGTGAATCTCCAGTYGAACCAACTCCAGGCCAACATGCTGTTGGTGGTGATTTTTTGATAAATTTAGGTGTTTCGGTTATCCTTGTATTGTTAGGTGGTGTGTTTGCTGGATTGACATTGGGTCTCATGGGTCAAGATGAAGTATATCTTCAAGTTGTTAAAAGATCAAGTGATAATGCTTCTGAACGTAAAGCAGCTGATAGTGTTTTAAGATTATTGAATAAAGGCAAACATTGGGTTCTGGTTACTTTGCTGTTAGGTAACGTGATAACTAATGAGACACTGCCTATTGTATTGGATCGTTGTTTAGGTGGTGGATGGTATGCAGTTGTATCATCTACAGTTTTAATTGTTATTTTTGGTGAAGTCATTCCTCAGTCTGTTTCTGTCAGATATGGTTTGAAGGTTGGGGCTTTTTTCTCGCCTTTTGTCTTATCCCTCATGTATTTGATGTATCCTATTGCTTATCCTATTGCTATACTATTGGATAATATCCTTGGAGAGGACCATGGAACTATGTATAAAAGAGCAGGTTTGAAAACATTGGTTACCCTTCATAGAACTATGGGTGTAGAACGTTTGAATGAAGACGAAGTTACTATTATTTCTAGTGTTTTGGATCTTAAACAGAAAGACGTGCAAGATATCATGACTCCAATTGAAGATACTTATACCATGTCTGCCGATAGTATTCTCAATGAAGAAACAGTCGATGAGATCTTCAAATCCGGCTACTCTAGAATCCCTATTCACGTTCCAAATGAGCCATATAATTTTATTGGTATGCTTCTAGTGAGGGTGCTAATTTCTTATGATCCTGAAGATAGCTTATCTGTATCGTCATTTCCTTTAGCAACTTTACCAGAAACTGGTCCTGATACTTCCTGTTTGAAGATTTTAAATTATTTTCAAGAAGGTAAGGCTCATATGGTTGTTGTTTCCAAAACTCCTGGTGCACCAACTGGAGCATTAGGTGTTCTAACATTAGAAGATGTTATTGAAGAACTTATAGGGGAAGAAATTGTTGATGAATCTGATGTATATGTGGATGTTCATAATAAAATCAGAAGAGCACCAAATTCATCGTTTTCTAAACATATAAGTTCTTATCTGCATAGTTTGAATGCTTCACCAAAAGTATCGTCAGATTTTGATACCCACCATCCGCGTGCTCAAAGTCCATCAAATAACTTGCTATCAATCATTACTTCACCAGGTGAAGAGAAGTCAACCACTGCTTCACAAGGAACAAGTAAAGGGCATTGTACAATTGGTGCTGATTATGAACATCATCAGCCGAGTGGAAAGATTGTGATGCCATCTAATCCTGCTGCTAATCCAATCATGACTACTAAGAAATTTGTTACTATCAAACAGCCTGATAGCATCGGCTCAGCCAGGAACACATCAGAGATATCTCATGTAGATGATACTGAATCGCACGACCTGATTGATGATAATAAATCGAACGATTTGCATAACGGAGTTGTTGATTTGAAGCATGACAATATTCCTGCTATTAGAGCTGACAGTCCAATGTTGGATGTTACACCTCCTACAGATTATGGATCAATGGAAGTTGAAGTTCACGGCACGGAATCTTCTGCTGTTAATTTAGGTATTGATAACAATCGGTTGCGAAATGCTGGTTTACATCCACTTCAGAGTAATGGAAATACTATCCGCCGRGACCTATCATCAGGAGCATCACCAATAAGATTCCCCGCAATGTCGCCTCAAAATTCATCAAGATTGCATAGCTATAAAGCAGTTCCTGGTGGGTTTTTCGAAAGTGTTGTTACTGTTGATGGTGTAGCCAAGACTATTATTGAAGATGCACCAAGTGATAATGATGCTGAACACCATGATAAGAGTGATGACGAGCTAGTATCTTATCTTTCAAAGAATCGAGAATTAATTGATGATGAACCCACGGGGAAGTTGTTAATTAATGATGACGATGTCAGCGATGAGGATACAATTCAAGCAACTCCTTCTAATGGTCAAGCTAATAATAATAACTCACATACTAATGTGAGTAAGAAGAGTAAAAAGAAGAAGAAGAAGAAGAGGTCTAAGCATTCTTAGGTTTACCAGGTGTTTCTACTGAATTGTAGTGATATCAGATAATTCTATTGAATGTTAAGAATATCAGATTTGTTTCATTTTCAGCTGTGGCTATATAATCATATATCTACAATAACTATCTATTCCATGTACGCATGTCCAGATGTTCTGTCATATACTATGTTTAATTTGCTACTCTGATGCCCATTGTTGAATGGTACATTTCCATCCCAAGCTTATGCTGAAGTATTATACTTTTCTTCAATTCAAATAATATTATATCATATAAATTCATGAACATGATTTCGCCAGTTTCTCGTATATTCTGCTTTATATGATTACATAATCATATAGTTTTAGGCACCCAGGAAATTTGTCCAATATCAGATATACGTTCCGTATCATGTTCTTGTCCCATATCCGGCTGTCCTGTCTCAATTCTTCACCTACTTTTTTGACATTCCATTTCTTCTTCTTATTTACTTACTCATGTCAATACAATTAATAAGTTAAATCCTCCAAATTAGCTATTAACCTTTACAGGCCATCGAATCACATTAACCTATTTTGATAATTTGATATATTAGAATTCTAGAGTCTGAGGCGTTTGATTGAACGCGTGAAACTCTTCTGTATTATAACCATCTCATACTGAATCRAGTCTATCTGTCGAATTTGCACTAAATGACAGCGGTAATATAGCGAACAACACAGATATATGTATTATATTAGTTGCGGAATTTGCTATCAACTGGTTGTTCTTAATTACATCAAAGAGAAGAAAATTCACGCAATTCAACTGATTTACCCTAACCGCTGTTTGAGATAAAGCTGAGAAATTGACGGCACAATGTCAGGAACTCCAAACTCCACTCCTGGTAGGCCTGATGTCAAGGTCAAGACAGAAACAAGTAATAATGCTGGCAGTGGAAGCCAAAAGCTACCAAGTGGCAGTTCAAATGGAAGCTCTTCAACACCAGGCTCAGGTTCGTCGGGAAAACCAGCAAGTGGTAAATCCACTGGTAAATCAGGTTTCTCTCAAGCAGACTTGAATAAAATTGTATTGGAATATTTGGCGAAAAAGGGTTATCATAAAACAGAATCTATGTTAAGAATGGAATCCATCAACTCTGGATCAACGCCTCAAACTCCAGTTGCGAATCCTTCCACTACTCCGTTGACTCCTGTGGCTCCAACTATTGCTTATGTAGAACCTGTCGTCAAAGGTAAGAAAGGTGCAGCGGCATCTCAAGCTTCACAGCAAGCACAAGCACCAGCTCAACATCAAAAGTTCATTTCTGCTGCTGCTGCCATAAAAGATGATACAACTGTTTATGAACGAGCTTATCTTCTGTTCAAGAACT
Organism: Sporopachydermia quercuum; assembly: GCA_001599295.1. Taxonomy (NCBI): domain Eukaryota; kingdom Fungi; phylum Ascomycota; class Sporopachydermiomycetes; order Sporopachydermiales; family Sporopachydermiaceae; genus Sporopachydermia; species Sporopachydermia quercuum. The sequence continues at coordinate 1,472,186 of BCGN01000002.1, read as the reverse complement.
GGATTGAATCATCTCTTGATTTATATCGACCTGAACTAGAAAGAATCCTTTACCCTATTTTTGTTCACTCTATCTTAGATCTAGTAACTTATAATCATCCGCAGGAAGCAAAGGATTTTTTTGACGACTTTTCACAGGATCATATGTTATTACATGCTTCAGAGGTTAACTCTCTGAGTGGTGTTTATTTGAAGGATCATATAAAGGATAATGAAATAGCGAAAAGGTATCGAAAGAATAAGTATAAAGTGCGTCTAAGCAGTACACCAACACAGCTATTATTCTATTTTCTACATGAAAATGAAGCAATCGGTGGTTCTACGATCATTAGATTGATCAATCAGTACATTGAATTAAAAGTTTCTACTACACCTGTTAAAGATGATGATATGTTTCAATTATCAGCAGATGAAGGTATTCCTGGTTATTCTGAGAATATTGAGATTGGTAAATTTAATTCTCAGCCTGTAAAATTAGGGAAAATGCCTTTAGAACCTGAGTTAGAGAGGGAAGTTGAAGCTGAGTTAAGAAATAAAGATGAAGTAATCAAGAGAGAGAAACTACAACAAGAGAAATTGTTACAACAACAAGAAGCAGCTCATAAAATGGATATAGACTCTGAAACAACAAGCGATGATAGGAAAGAAGCAAAGAAGACTACTGATGATGAGAATGAAGAAGAGAAGCAAGAAACCTTTGAAGAAACTTTCAAAAGAATCAAGAAAGAAGACCATGACTCACCATCGCGTGATACTCTACCATTACCAATGCCAACTATCGTTGATGTTGAACGTGAAATTCAAGCTGTAACTGATGCTAGAACTCAGTACAAATTAGACCCTGTACAGTCTATTCTACCAACTGTTTGTATGTATACATTTCATAATACGCACAATGATCTAAACTGTTTAGAATTCTCTGAGGATTCTACTTTAGTTGCTGGTGGTTTTTCTGATTCGTTTGTAAGACTATGGAGTCTAGATGGTAGCCCTTTAAAAAGTGTTTTGAAAGAGAACAAAAACGGGAAAAAAGGATTATTTCACGTTGATGATGATTCAAATAATGTTATGGCAAGCAGAAGATTGGTTGGTCATGCTGGTGCAGTATATGGTACATCTTTCAGTCCTGATAGCAGGTATCTGCTTAGTTGTTCAGAAGATAAAACTGTTAGACTATGGTCGACAGATACTTATACATCTCTAGTATCATATAAAGGACATAATCACCCTATATGGGATGTTTCATTTGCACCGTTCGGCCATTATTTTGCTACTGCTTCACATGATCAAACTGCTCGTCTTTGGTCATGTGACCATATATATCCTTTAAGGATTTTCGCTGGACATTTAAGTGATGTTGACTGTGTTACATTCCATCCTAATTCTACCTATGTTTTCACAGGTTCAAGTGATAAAACTTGTCGTATGTGGGATATCACTAATGGGAAATCAGTTAGAATATTCATTGGTCATACTGGACCTATAAATACTATGGCCGTATCTCCTGATGGCCGATGGTTGGCAACAGGTGGTGAAGATCATGTTATAAACGTTTGGGACATAGGTACAGGTCGTAGACTGAAGACAATGAGAGGACACGGCAATTGTTCAATTTATTCATTAGCATTTTCTCGTGAGGGCTCTACATTGGTTTCTTCTGGTTCTGATAACTCAGTAAGAGTTTGGGATGTTAAAAAAGGTACTACAGACGTATATTCTGARCCTGAGCCATTTTCAATGGGTGACGAGAAAGAATCAGCAGGTAAAGAGTCAGATTCTGTCGGTGGATCAGGTTCTGGTAGTGTGAAATCATTAATTGATGATGGTAAAAAGAAAAGAGAAGTTGTAGCTACACCTGATCATATGGTAGCTTATTTCACGAAGAAGACTCCAGTGTATARAGTAAGCTTCACTAAGAAAAACTTATGTTTAGCAGCAGGTGCATTTATGGGATAGATGAGAAGGGACGTGAAATAGGTTTGGCTTTGATTTTCAAGGAAGAGGTGATCAATTGGCTGATTCTTTGTCATGTGTATTATGTTGTGTGTGCTTATATAAAGATATAAACCCATGCATGTGTTTTAAATATTATTTGCAGTTGAAATCTGTTCCTGCTGAAAGTAATGGTAGTGTGTTATGTTATTCTGTTGTTTCGTATATTCTACAACTAGCCAGGTCCGGAATCGTGTGCTGATGATATAACAGGTTTTGCAGGATCCCATGGACCTTGAATCTCACTAGAAARAAAAAGAAAAATGGTTAGTAATTGATGCCAAATCTCTAAATAATAAACTTTTCTTTTCCTTATAATCAACATCATATAGCATATAAACATACTTCTTATACTGTTGCAATCTTATCAACCATAATGGTGCTACTACTACTGCAAATATCTGTAGACAGAACCATATTATAAGAACCCAAGGACCAGTCATTATAAATACAATTATATCAACAATGATACTCAAAAGGATCATTGCAACAGCATGAGCCCTAAATGAGTAGCTTCTTAGCCATTTCGAGAAAAATGGAACTAAACCAAAAAGCTCAATTGAGAAAAGAATGAAACTGAAAACAGATATTGTAGTGGCTAATCTTGATGCTAATACTATGGCAGAAGCAAATGCTAGGTTGGTGGCTAATATCGGCTTGAACTGATGAGAATCCTGTAGAGAATAATCATGAAATAGAACATTGAAAATCAGAAGCCAGACTGTCAATGCCCAAATAGAATCTGAAGATGTTGATAATGTGAGAGATTTCAATACTGGAGATAATGCTAGAATTATAAATACAATCAATGTAGCTGATTTCAAATTAACAAAGCTATTGGTGATATCTCTTTCGGAGTTATCAAGCTTTTCCCATACAATATAGCCAAGAAGCGTTGATATAAAGCAACTCAATGTTAAGCCGAGAGGATTCCATCCTTGAGAGAATAATCCAACAAATACAGTAATGAATATTATAACGGTGCATAAATGAACTACCACCAATGAGAAATCAGCCACAAGAGACCAATATGAGTACCTTTGAACAGTTGAGTTTCTTTTCAATTGCGACAAAAATGAGGAATCAACGTAATTATCGGGGTAGGGTTGCTGTAGCCATAATAGTTTCCTCCACGGCTTTACCTGATCAGATTGCTTTGACGAGATACTTCCAGCATATATTGGTATAGGTGATGGAGATCTATGGTGGAAATGTAGATTTTCTATTTGTAGGGTGTCCATTGGAATGCATGCTTGTTACAAGTTGTGATGAGTAATTGGTAGAGCAACGGACTCAAGTATGGAAACGCAGAATCATAAAATATGACGATGAGAACGGTGAGAATTCTGTTGAGGAAGTAATATTGATCTTCTTATTTGGTATTTACCCAATGATTACAGAGGATATAGGTGCCGAATTTCGGTCAGATTTCAAATAAAAATTGAGTATAATGCAAACCTTTTGTTGAGARCCAATACCATGCAATTAATTGTCACCAGCTACTAGTGATATTAGTTATATACTATGAAATCTGAATAGCTATTGATCCGATCATTATTTGTGTTCATCTGACAATTGTTCAAGTCCTTTAAGACGTGTGGCTTTTGTGCTGGATGGTATGGCTCTTTTTGTATTATGTCATCAATTATTAGGAGGGGAACTTTTTTCTCATTTCCCGTTTGAAGTAATGCATGTTCAATGCATAGAGGAACTTTATTTAAAATGTGGAGGGGAAGAATTGAGGCAAGATCTCTGTTTCTTGAGCAAGTTTTAAATTAGTTTTGTTGCGTCAGAGATTAGCGAAGATAATAAGTAGATATATCAGAGATAGTAGAACTTTTATCCGTGAAATAAATGGCATTTGAAATGCATATTTGGGGTTAAACATATATCGTACAGCATACTTTCATAACTACACACACTTTCCTGGTATAATACGTATCCTACTACTTGATGCATTTCTTGCAAATTATTAGTTTGAAGAGATTTTGTTAGCTTTATAGTATCCTCAAAAGCTTTATCGGGACTATTCTAATGTGTTAAAATGATTTTCATTTGTCGTCAAAACGCTGTATATCTTCTCACATTTGCTCAACTTTCATACTCAGATAAAGTTCACATTAGTGTTTGTTCATTGCATTCTATTGCAGGCGTTTCAAACCTAATCTGAGTTSCATTTACCATGAACAACAGCCTGCTATCAGCTTGCTCTTATTGTAAATAGCCTATTCCTGTTTTATACGATTAATCACCATTAGGGAACATGTACTGGGAGGTTCTAAGTAGTTGATTGATAAAAATATTTGATACAGCAGTTAGAGTTGCTAACTCAACCCAGAAGATATGGAGATTCAAGACACAGTTCATACCAAGCATGGCTTGTTCCCAAGGTCTGATAGAAAGGGATCAATAATATCAGAAGGAGATGAATATGAAAGTGACATTAACACTGATGAAGAAAGTGTTCAAGTGTATTCCCGCAATGATAATAACAGTATAATGAAAGAACATGCTGAGATATCAGGTTCTAATAAAGCTAGAGGGAAGAACCAACTTGGTACTGGTGATGATGACACAAGCTGGTCTCTATATAATCGACCAGCTAGAATCCAATCAAGAACTTCAATGAAAACAGGAGATAATATAAACCCGTTATATGCTACTAGGACGATATCAAATATTCAGCCTTCTGCTGCTAGTAATATCAACAAAAGTTCTAGCGGCCTWGGATCACCATTGTTGTTCAATCGAAGAAGCAATGGGATCACAAGAACTCATTCTGGTACAATCGGGGTTATAGCTAATAATTCAGGGAACAGCAGTTTGCTGGATTCTAATAAGTTGACACACGTCTTGACCGACAATTCTGTTGCTAGTAGGCTCAARGAGCTGGACGATTTGAAAAAGTTAAAAAGCGGAGCTAGTGGCCTTAGTACTACTCGATCATTAAACAACCGACGTGAATTAACAACGCAAAGTACAGGAACGACGGAAGATTATGGCGGATCGTTTTTCAAAAAAGATTTTGGTAAATCAAAATCAATCGAAAGTGCTGCTCCCAGAACAAAAGTGCCGRCAGATCAGATTCCAAGTTATAAGCCATTAGTGGATAATCAAGATAAACTATGGTCAGAGATTGACATGCTTGATGATGTGAGAAAAGTTGCAAAGGATGCTAGAAGTGCAGGGAGTTTGTTTGGAAAGCATCATGCAGAAGCAATGGAAGAGTTTAGAAAATCTCAAATAGATTTGGCCAGAGTTATCGAGCTAAGTGACAATAGAGCTTTGGAAGGTAATGATGAATCGGAATATAGAGAACTATGGGAAAGTACTGATATGGATGTCGTGCAAAAGCATTTATTTAATAGGGAATATATTGAGAATATTGACAATGGGGTAAGGCTTGCAAAAGAACGATTGGATCAAATAAAAGAAAGTTTACGGAAAGTAAGCGAGCTAACAAAAGAACTTTCAACACTTGACGCTGATGACAGTTTGATTGATGCCGCGCTTGATGATGCCTCTGCCAGTTAGATTGTACTGAAACATACTCCATCATATGAAAAGTCAGAATATGGTATCAGGCTAGCATAATGGACACTTTTCAATTAAAGATGGTTCCTCTSATTTGCTTCCAATTGTTAGTATTAGCCTCAATATGCATATGCGCCAAATGCATTTACTTGGGCAGAGATAGAATGCTTCCACAACAAGTTCTGCTTTCAACAGGGAAATAGCTGGTTGGATAGTCTTCTCTATTCCTACAATGATCTCTAAGATCTAGCCAACAATCAACTGAAGATACTCCCCCAATTCGCACTCTTCGAGGGTTCTTCTCATTCAAAGTCGTAATGGTTTCTCTGAAATTCCTAAACATACATAAGCGGCCTTGTAGTGTTAAAATTTATAAGAATTTGGTTAATAATGWCATCCTATCTTTATAATWGTACCATCTGGTACAACTATCCTTCTTATGCATACTTTTGGCTTACAAACCTATATCCTTCATACATGTTTTCGAACCTTCATATCACCTRCATATAKAGTGCGCATCATTTCCTATTATACTCTAACATATTCAAAATGCAAACTATCCCTACTCTCAGGTAATGTTTCAATCGTGAAATAACCTATAAATCAGACTAGTATCAATACGTAGCTCGCGAATGAAACCATTCAACGACCCACATTATTCTTCCATATCATGCACTTTCCTGTATCTTTATGCATATAGTCAACTCTATAGAATAGTCACCCAATCATTGATCACGTAAACAACAAATCATCTCTCCTCTGTAAGTAACTCAATCACAAATCACGAAAAAAAAAGATAATGCACGCGTATTGCCTTTCTACGGGAGAACATCTTTCACTCTTGTAGCTTGAACGTTTACATATAGACAATAACAATGGACAAACTTTATAGATTATGAATAGTTCATCACATCAAAGCCATTGAAGGTGTTTTTTTTTTGGTTTTATTGACTTGCAGATAGTTGAATGAATCAGCTGCTTCTAAGGTTTGAACATATCAAAGGTTACATCGTAATTCACCATGGGGGACGACTTTGATGATGGTATGTGAATTTGGTGACATAAGGTAGTTGAGAATAGGCTGAAGTTGAAGGTTGATAGCAACTGGACTATATTTCAAAATACTATATATCAAAATGGGTAATTGAAACTAACACAACTGTCCTTCGAGTTGATATAGCTGAGATTAGCAAAGGTAAGCATTAAAGAAGTTATCAGAATCTGTACATTAGTGATATGGATTATAGTTCTATTATCAGAATTTATTGATTAAATACTAACATATTAAAACGGCCTAATAGAGCATAGAATCTGGAAAAAAAATGCCRCATATCTTTATGATATGTGTATAGTATCTACATTACTATGGCCTTCTTTAACAGTCCAATGGTTTCCAGATGTCGAAGTGTAAGTGTTTTTCTGGATGCTGAATCGATAAGTTATCTACATTTCTTAATGTCCGACTAACGGTATGAATGATAAATACAGGGATCCATCAACCAATTATGCAAAATATAGATTGTTATTAGGTTCATATACATCCGGTGCAGCATCTGAGTACTTACAGATTGGTGATATAGATCTCCCACAATTGGGGTCTCAGATGCCAGATTTGAAATCATTTGATAATGATAAGAATGAGTTTGGTATAAATCCAACACAGAAAAGTAATTTGAGAATCATTCAAAGGATTATACATGATAAAGGAGAAGTTAATAGAGCAAGGTATATGCCCCAAAAGCCTGATATTATAGGAACATGCGGTCTCAATGGTGTGACATATATATATGATAGAACGAAACACCCTAGTATTCCTAATCCTAAAGGGAAACCAGAATTAACATTGAAACATCATCACGGTGATACCTTTGGTATTTCGTGGAATTTACAGCAAGAAGGAAGTCTTTTGACGGGATCTGAAGATACTACAATTGCTTTATGGAACATCAAACAGTGGAGAGAAAACACATCTATAATTGGCCCATCAAGAGTGTTTAAAGGACACAATGCACAGGTCAACGATATTCAATGGTTTCGAAGTCATGATTCTTTGTTTGTTAGCGTCGCAGACGACTGTTCAATTAGGTCTCATGATATTCGTCTGCAAGCAGATAGCACGCAGATCAATCTTGATGGTCATAAAAAGCCCATTAATGCAGTTTCCTTTAATCCATTCAACGAGTATTTGTTTGCTACGGGTTCAGAAGATAAATCAATTACTCTATGGGATTTGCGAAGATTCGATCAGAAGATTCATTCAATGGTTGGACATCAGGATTCTGTTTCATCATTAGAGTGGAGTCCTCATAATTCTTGTATACTCGCAAGTGCTTCTATATCTGATAGAAGAGTTATGTTATGGGATGTTTCAAGAATTAATGATCCTGTATCAGATGAATCAGCTTTATCAGAAGGTCCTCCTGAATTATTGTTTATTCATGGTGGTCATAGTCAAGGTGTTATGGATATTGACTGGAATCCTAGAGAACCATGGACTATGTGTAGTGTGGGTGCTGATAATGAAGTTCAAATCTGGAGGCCCGCTGACTCGATTGTTGGGCAGTCTGGTGATGCATCGTTAGAGGAAAGAACTCGATTAAGAGGATAAGATACCCCATGCTCAGCAACACCTTTGGCATGTGTTATAGGCTTTAAGAAGTTGCTTTAGGTGAGAATCTTCACGTAATTCTCTGATCATGATAATGATCTGAATAATATGGCATTTCATACACATTCACAACCGTAATGGTTGATACTGAATATTTCATAGGTTAGAACCTAAACTTGTATTATTTTATAGAATTGATATTTCTTCAATTTTCTGAAGGAATAATCCAATCTTCTCGCGGAGAAGTCATGAGTAAGAAGATACCAGACAACAAATGTGCTATACATGATAAGTTTTAATATGGAACATAAGGAGGGAGCTTTCAGCACAGCTCGCCATAGAGAAACTGATCAAACTACATATAAGAAGAACTAAAATCACATATAATAATAGAATCATGTTATGTTATCCAAATCAATAGAAGATCTTTTATTCAACTGCTCTTTCATTAATGATGAATATAGATACCGCAATTGAATCTAGGATACTCATCTTATCTATCTCCACTTATCAATCCATCATTTACTCCCTTCTAATTTTCATATAGATATCTCGTAAACCCCTCTCTTCATTCTACTCCGGGTAACTTTTTTCTTTATCATCTCAATGTTCAATCTGCGATGTTTGGGTGTAGCCCCTATTCTCCTACCGTACACATCTCATTCCCATCCCATACATTTCCTATAGATGCCACACAATGCATCTATCAGATGAACTACGTACAATTATTATCCTCTCCGTATATTCCATTCTCGGCCAATGTGAAAACTCCCTCAGAATTGGCAAACGTCGTCGAGTAGGAATGGTGAATCCTTTAGAATTGTATACATTACTATACAAATTACAATTGAATAAGGAAGAGAAAGAACGTCTTGGATAGACTTATGAGCAGTCAAAACACCAGTTGTTTAGTACTGAGGATCAATTAATATATACATATAAATTAATTGAATTGTATTTAATAGCTTAAGCAAGATGAGTCTTAGATTAGCTGCTTCAAGCTCTTTGAGAGGTAAGGGCATGAATGGAATGGAGTTGGATTAGTTGCCGGGTATCTATGATATTTTGGATGAATTGTAAGATTTGACGATATTACTGAATGTTGGATTTGGATATGATTGAATTGATGTAAATTTTGGTTGGTATTGGATGGGGAAATGAGGTCCATGGTTCATGTTGATGAGTGTGATATGTACAGGGAGTTGATGTATGGTGATTTGAGGTTTGGGGATGGTTGTTCAATTACAATTTATGGTGTTAATTTGATAGATTGTTAAATGTATGGAAAATGTATTGCAAGAGAAATCTTTCAGTGCATAAGAGGATCAACTAGTGCTTTGATCTCAGAATTGACTGYAATTCGGTTGTTGCAGCTATTGTCGAATCAGTGGTATGAGGGAGAGATAATCGATGATCTGAAGAAGGTCATTGACAAGTCACATTAAGAAGTATCCAAACTGTTCAACAGTAATGACGATCTGAAAAATCATCTTTCATCATAAATATTGTTTGAGCTAAACGGTGTGTAGACTCATAATTATTGCTTGTTTCTAACAAATTGTTTATAGCTCTTAGACCTTCTTTGGGTGGACTCAGAGTTGCTCCGTATGTGAATTATTAGTATAAAGATAGAATTAATTGAGGAAACGATCATCTGAATGAAAAAGTGATTGAATTGGATATTGAACTTGTTTTAGAGATTGATGAAGTGATTGATTTATTTGTTAGTTCATTGATTATAGGGATGGGTAAGATTTCGTGTTAGGAAGTTAGAGAGGAAATGACCAGTTCTCTATTACACAGAAATCAATAAAAACAGAATTGAGGCAGTTCGGTTCGATTGCTGGTTGGTGAAATGAAAGCATACCACATATTATTGTTCTTATATAACGAAAGGAAAGGGTTCAATAACTATTACCGACAAGTTTGCTCCACATTCAACTACTTTCAACCGAGAGAGAAATATTGGATTTTTTAGAGTTATTTGTCCTGGAGTTAGTCATTCCCAAATGTCGATATCTATGCAAAAGTCTGCGTGTTTTCTTGATATTTATTCCACATGATTGCACAGTTGATTTCTGATGTCTTACGCGTCTATTCGATCAGCAATAGTCATCAATGGTTTAGCAACGTCTCATCATCTCCATACCGTCAAGACCTCTATTCAGGATTTTTTTTCTTCAAATCTATACATATTTTGTTCAGAACGATTACTAACCATTCTTCATCAATTATGGAATCATTATGATAACAATATATGGATATCGACTGTTTGATTTTATGATTATATGGCTTTATATTATCAAAGGAAAAGGTCAACAAATGAGTATTCTTATATTGTAGTCTAATGAATTTTCCAATCAATTGATGGTGAATTTGATTTAGTGCATTATCTATGAGATCCTACTCTTCTGCCCCTGAAGATCCTAAAACCAAGGCTGCTTCTATCATTGATGCTCTTCCTGGTAACAGTCCTTTGTCTAAGACTGGTATTTTGGCTACCTCAACTGCTGGTTTGATTTATGTTATTTCCAACCAATTGTACGTTGTCAATGAAGAATCTATCTTACTTGCTTGTTTCTTAGCTTTCACTTATGGTGTTTCTAAGGGTGTTGCTCCTTTATATAAGGACTACGCTGACTCTGCTGTTAAGAACATCAGCGATATCTTGAACAGCTCTAGAACTAAGCACGTTGAAGCCGTTCAAGAAAGAATTGACTCTGTTTCCCAATTAAAGGATGTCGTTGACACTACCAAGATCTTATTTGAAGTTTCCAAGGAAACTGTTAAGACTGAAGCTGAAGTTTTCGAATTAAAGCAAAAGGTTGAGTTGGCTACTGAAGCTAAGTCTGTTTTGGACTCATGGGTTAGATATGAAGCATCTGTTCGTCAAAGAGAACAAAAGCAATTAGCAGAAACTGTTATTGCTAATGTCCAAAAGGAAATCACCAACCCTAAATTCCAACAACAAGTTTTGGCTCAAGCTATTGCTGATGTTGAGAAGATCTTTGCCAAATAAGTCTTTGACACTTTGCATTAGGAAATAATGAAATGAAATTGGTTTATTTCCTATTTCATCATGTGTTTTTGTTCATTATTTATGTAAACAGTCTTCTACTTTAGTTTATTTAATGAAAAGGTATAAGGATTGTTAAACTTATTATAGTTGCATATTCAACGTAGTTCTGTATTGTTTCATTGTGGACCTGTGACTAATTGGAATGCTTGTTCAATTGTAGTGGTTCGATCATGGTTAATGATATAATGAGAAGAAAGAAAATAGCAATTATCTATAGAAATGATATAAGCATTCAAATCAAATATCGATAACTAATTGTAGTATTTCTATTATTGTTTGCTGGTTGTTAGCGTTTGTAATAGAGAGAGAAGGAGAGTTTAATATTTTTCCAGTGGAGGAATATGTTCGCAGTGATCTGTTTACATAATATGTGCTGCAATAACAACCGAACAAACATAATAAACCAGCAATTGTATATACCTTCAAGCATCTGCTCAAGATAAGGACAGATCATAATCTGTCTAGATAGAATATATATCTATTATCACCAACTAGAATATCGGTTTAACAACGATCAGAACTGCTTAAAAGCCAGTTCTCAGGAGCTTCCAATATCAATTTATCTATTATATACATTAGGCATCTCAAGGGAAACTCTCTTTTCTTTCTATACAACTAATCTCCGTCGGAATCTGAGTCTGAACCTGAATCATAACCAGTAAGCAAACCTGACGATGCTTTAACTGTTCTAATTTCCTTCTGTGTTGAATCAGTCTTTCTTCTTTTCAAGTTAGGTTCTTCATTCACATCTTCAGTATTATCTTCACTAATGGGCATCTCTATTGGTCTCTCTATGTTGATATAGTTTGTTTCTTTGGTTTCTTTAGAGAATGAGTTTTCTTCCTCTATATCTGATGATTTATCTGGACTGTTTACTATGTCAATCAAATCAGCTTCGATATCACTGTCAGAAACTTCTTCCATCACTGCTTTCTTATTTCCTTCAGTAGACACTTCTCTCTTCAATGGTGACCCTTCTTGTTCGTTTTCTGGCGCTAAGTGTTTATTTGCTATATTATCTGTATGCTGCTGATCCTTGCCTCTATTTCTAATATTATTACCATTATCGTCGTTATCAATATTACTATTGTTTCCATTGTGCTTGTTAGGCTTACTATCGTTATCTCCTAATTTCTTTCTAACTGCCATAGGAATAAATCCACTAGTGACTGTATCTTTATATAAATCATTAACAACAGGAGCGGCTTCATAAGTAACTTTCACTTCTTCTTTCTTTTTTACGGCTGATTTCATATTTTCAGGTAATAAATCAAGAAGGAATGTTGGTTTTCCACTCGGTATTGGAATCATATTGATATCGATGGTTTTATCATTAAGAGGTAAGTGAATTTTTGATGCCGCATAATGTTTTGATTTGATTTGCTTATTAGATGGTTTGAAAGGAAACGGGATATGTTGATATTTATCAGGGGTTATACCTTTTGGACTATTGTTGAATATTTGTTAGTATACTTCCTGTGAATCGTATTAAGTGTATTGAAAGCTCTTAGAATCAATGCCCTAAGCTCAAAGCTTTTTGCTCTTTGCTCTTATCAAATGATCTTCATTATACTTACTTCCATACTGGATCCCAGAAGCAACTCTCCCTGAAATATCCTTTCTTTCCCTTGTTGATCTCCTCAGTTGACTTTCGGCTGATTTTTTTTCTGAATTCAGTCAGCTCTTGATTCAGATCTCCAGCAAATGAATTCTTCCTCGTTTTACTAATAGTACTGGTATGTCCAGCAATACTACCTTCCTCATCACCGTTTGTCTTGTCTTTTTTAGTAATTGACTCATAATCTTTCAGTAAACGGCTCAATTGGTTCTCCTCGCTTATCGGTAATTTACCTTTCCTACTTGCTTTCAACTGTTGTAGCCCCGTTATTCGTCTCAGTAGACGACTAGGATCTAAGGACTTTAATCTTTCATTTCTTTTCTGGATTTTCTCTTCTTTGATTTTCCTAATTTCCTGCTGTTTCTTCTTTCTTCCTGATAATTATTCAGTTAGTGGGTTGATTATTTAAATAGTTGGTTTTCATTTAGTATGCACATTCGATGGAAAGCTCAAATGACAACGATACATACTTTCTGCCTCTACGGGATTCCGGTCATTGAATTTTGCCATTGTTGTTGATTTAAGTAGTTATAATGATGGTAGATATTTACAACCTTTCTGAGCCCCTTTGGTCTCCTTTAATCTGAGTGTTATTTGAAATAATTCTCAATAGGTCTTTCCCTCAGTGGTCTCTGCTACAGAGCTTATCAATTGTAATCATTTGCAGTTTCTATTTCACAAAAGATATCAATGATACGTTATAACTCACAGTTCACAATATAGTCAAATGGCAATACCAAATTATCATTATAAGATACAATAATACAAGAAAATACAAGAAAATAAATTTTATTATATTATAAGACTATTGATAATGAAAGGAGAAACACTCCTCATTCCTTATAGCTTTTCCTCATTGCTTGTCCTCTATTCTGCAGAAACGAGACAGATACAACGAGATGAGAAACAATGTGGTGATCCAATGTCCCATGTGAACATATTGAATTTCTCTTTTCATATCATTAATTATTATTTGTAGATTTTATGATACAATTGTAAGAAGGAATTYCTATTGATAATGAGAAAAGTGATGAGAATAGATATAGAACGAGGAACTCTGATTCGTTGTATTTTTTGATTGTAAAAAGAAACAAGCTGATGGCCGAAACGTCAGACAGAATAGAATAGCGTATCTTATCATCTCATAGAATTGAATAAATTACATCGTATCAGTATCAGGGAGACATTAGATTGATCAACTACAATAATAGAATAAGAGTTAATATATATATATATATATATATATATATACTGACGGTTGAGATAGAACTTGAGGATAAAAACAAAATAAAAATAAAAATTAAAAAAGAAGAGAAGAACTGACAGAACTATTTGGAGAAGAAGTGAATTGGCAATCAACTAAGAATTAACGATTGAAACTTTTAGAAAGAATATACCTAAGCCTACATCATCAAAATGAGTAAGAATAGTACACCAATAGGCCAGCAGCCAATGAAAAATGAAAATACTACTACACCAATTGATCCTTCACAGTATTCACAAGTTCCTATAGAATCACTGGAGGTTATTAGAACTCGGTTAAGACAAGTAAGTAATACGCGGCAAGTGTATCTCATAGTACGGAACTAGCTATCATGAAAACTTTTAAGCTATATGACTAACAATTGAACTTCAGTTGACAAATTCATTGAACAAATTAAGAGATACAATTTCATATCCATTGCTTCCTCCCTGGTAAGTTGTGACTCGGATCGTTCTGGAGTAGTCGTAATTATTCCCTGAGAACGATGCACAAAAAGAAATGTTGCTAGGCGGTGTTTGAAGGGAATACTTCACAGTAGGTCTATTGCTATTATCCMAAATGATATTGCCAATCAAGTATTCATACTTTCCTGATATGTTTCTACAGGTTCGCTTGCTACCCGTTGATTTATTTACTAACAATCGATGAAAACAGGAGCTCTATTCAATCACAATTTAACATCATAAGTACACAATTAATATCTTTATCAACAGCCTTATCTCAACATTCAGAAACATTTGCCTCATCTGTTGTGTTTCCAATGCCAACTTTCCCAACATCAGCTGAAGAAACACTACTGTCTACGCTATTGAGAAAGAAATATCTACCGGAGATAGAAGAGTGGATAGATCAGGCTTTGGAAATGTCAAAAGGAATCACTTTAAGATCTGATGAAGAGCTGAACAAAAAAGCAAATGACATTATAGACGAAGAGATCAGGAAAAGGAACTTTCTTGGATTTTATACAAGAAGTGAACTTGATGAAGGGAAATGTGTCGATGGTTCTGATTTGAAGCTTGATTGGTTTCCTGCTGATTGGATGGAAAACATTGGTGGAGCACATTCAGCTGATGGGAATTTGATGTCAATTGATGAGATTAATCAGTTCATTTACCAAAACAAGAAGCCAGGGGCTGTCAATTAGGGTATTGAACGAAACGAAAAATTGGTTATGCAGTAGTTACCAAAGAAGAGCTAGGAAGCTAAGCCATGAGAATGTCTTTCCTTCCTTGAAGATATCAATTCGAAAGAAATATAAAAGTATTGTATATCAACAATGAACATGCCGTCAAAATGAAGTTTACAGTTATTGATATTATGTCAATTTCTGTTGGTTGTTTCACGTCTCATCGACAGAATCTAGTAATAGTCTAAATTTCCACATTGTGAGCTCTTTTGGAAATTGGATCGACGTCTTCTACTAAGATTCACTTATGACAATGACAAGAAAGTCAGATTCAAATGTCAATCATCGAGCAAATGTTCTGGTAGATTCCTAGTACTGAAGGTATATTTACTTCATCATAATAGTAATAAAATGAGTCGATTTATATGCTACATAACCATTATTAATTCTATCAAAACTTCTTTCTTTGTTCCTGTAGTTTCTTGTAAAATGCTTTCCTCCCACTGACGTTCTTCTCCTGAATCTCTTTATACTTCCTTTTGAAAAATTTCTGCGAATTCATGTCATCCAAAATCTCATCAGCAATTGTCTTCTTTCTTTCTTTCTTTGTCAACCTGGCTGAGAAAAATTCTGTATTACCTTCCATTACAGTTCCTACTTGTAAATATTCACTATTTAATACATCGGCTTTCTTATAATGATGTTTAGGATCAAGAGTATTTCTCATCTTTATGAGCTTAATATCTCTCTTTAAACTGTCAGTCATTTCAGCTTTAGGAATATCAAACCATGCTTTACCAGCTGTTAACTTCGCATCCTCTCTTCGTTTCCTCCTCTCAGCACTCTCGTTCACGACTTTGGCTGGTTCAGGTAGACTGCTATCGCTCTTCTTCTTATTGCTCCTGGTTTTCTGTTTATTCTCTGATAATTCTGGAACATTTAGTTTTGGTATATGTTTCACTTGGGTTTTTATTTTTGAAATTTCGTCGTTATTTTCACCAGTTTTCTTTGATTTCACATCTTCCTCGTATTGTAGATTCTTCTTTGCTTGCTGTAACAGCTTCTCCAAGTCAGTGTCGTCTAGATCTGGACTTCGCACAAGTGCTGGCGCCATTTTGTATAAATGCTCACGAACGAAATGGATCAACTCTTTTCGTTGATGTAGAAAAAACTAAATCTCCGTCAACTAACTTCGCCAATTCTATTAAGCTGAAATAAAGGTTGATAGTTGAAACTTGGTCTAAACTGAGCTGAACTGAATTGACCTGAAAATAGCTAACTACCCTCCTTCCTTCTGTCAACAACAGTACTATGAATACCTAATTCTTTCAAATTTCTCTTCGTTGCTCCTTCAAAACAACCGTGGCAATAGCTTCATATACTTGTTTATTCTGATTTCCACGTTCCACCAAATTTGTAGGCTATTCTCTTTCCTTCATTGATACTTCTTTAGAATATGTTCTCCATGATAAATATTTTTTCTTTGTATGACATGAAGCTAATGATATTTTTGTCCCATAATGGGGGCTGAAATATATGTGTGACCATTAGAGTGAAAGTGAAAGGATTTTTGTTGACTAATACAAATTTCATTTTCATATGCAAATGGAAACGGAAATAGAATTGGAAAGCAAATCTTCAATATAATGGGGAAGAGAGAAAAGTGTTGGGAAAGGGGAAGGCGATTGCATATTTGAGGTGTTGTCCAAAGGGTTCAATTTGCTGTTACATTGATATATTGGCAATAGAATTGAATGGATAAATGAGTATCTTAACAGTTGGCTAGCCATTTATTATCTTCTAAGTTTAGTTAATGGGTAGCAGTTGGTATGGGCTCTGCAAAAACATATGTTGAATGTGATGTGATTAGTATGAGAATTAGAGGTTGATCCGTGGATTCATTACAGTTATTCAATTTCAAACGACAGACTGTTGTACTAAATCAATAACTCTACACAAATTACAAGATAAAATTCATTAAATGCAATGATTAAACGTACGTAGTATCCCAAACCTCTTTAATAAGCCAGATCATAATGAAAGAAAAAAAGTTTACTTCCCAAGCAGATAAATGAAGGCATTTGTCATATAGTGTCTATTTAGTATGTACAAGAAGGAGTCAGAAGAAAGACCAAAATATTAAATAAGTGAGGTAAATGAGAAATGAGTAGGTAAGGTATTCATAAGGAAGAGGGAAAGCATTACAATGATAAAAACTTCATTCTCATCAGATAAACAAAATAAATGATCAAACAGATAAACAATTTGAAACATGCTTTCAATTACAAAGCTTGCTGTAACGCTGTAACGCTCTTTCGTTGTTCAAAACACCTTAAGAATAAATATCAGTGACTTCTATGCGTATGCGGCATATAATTTCACTAATAATTCCCAGGTTCCAAACATAATGATACTATTAGGAACAGTTCTTAATAAATGAGGAGTTAAGCCACCATACATCGAGGCCAATCCTTCTTCTTTAATGATCAACTTGAAAGTTTGAAGTAAACCTGTATATTTTGGYTTACCATTCTCCATTGGAGCTTGTCTCAGCCGTGTTCGAACAACTTCATGAGGATAAGTTATCAAAGAAGCCAATAGTTTTGCAAATCCAGCAGCTCCAGATCTTGCTCCCCAGTCAAGGAAAGCATCTAATTTCGACGCTGGAATACCTAACTCTTTTCTCGATAGTTCTTTCTTTCTCAAAGCAGTTTTCATTTGCTCATAAAGTACCCATTGAATAGTACTCTCAGCTGCACCTAAATACGAAGCAGTCAAACCTTTATATAGACCTCTTATTCCTTCATTCTTTACCACACTCTTTGTACAGTCCCAAGAACTCTTGTATTTTCTTGCTCCAGCTTTATCTAACTGTAGTCTTGTTTTAACTAACCAAATAGGATTTGTCGCCGTTGATGTCCAGAAGCCCGCATTTAGAGCAGCCAATAAATGAACAACCGAATTCTCCTCTCCCTCGAAAAATCTACTACTTAAGAATTCTTTTCCTAGTCCATAAGAGAAGAAATTAATCGATCTTGCTGGAATAACCCCAACAAGATTTGGTCCTAATCCTTTGAACAAAGCTTTTGGTCCTTCAAGCTTATAAACATCCTTCAGGATGAATCCGGTTTCTTTGAAGTGTCTGAGTGCTGTTTTGATAACATTATCTGAAGAATGAGCAGTGGTTTTAAATTTTGAGACATAAAAATCACTTTGCAATCTAGTTTTAACAACATCTAGAGGACAYGTGAATAAGGCACCGGCCATTCCACCAACTCCTCCTGCAACGAAATGAACCCACGGGTTGACTTTAGCATCAATAGTTTTCTGCATTCTCTTAGGTTTAACATCGGCTTCTACCATTGGGACTACCGATAAAGTAGAAGCTGATTCATCACTAGTTAATGTTTCTGCTGCTGGTGGAATAGGAAATTCCATTCTATTTTTGAACCCTTCTTTGTTGACGGTACCTTGAGTCATCTTGAAGTATATGTGAACAGTTTGAACTTGAGGATAGTTGTATCTCTTATGGTATAATACGCAATTTAAAATCTTGGTTACTCTCAACAATATTCCATACCAAAAGTCTCAATTATGGTATGTTATGCTATGCTCTCACTTCAATAAAAAATTATTTGCTTAGATCTGATTGGTGTGCTCTCTTTTTTTCTTTCATTAAATATGTCTATGATTTCTACAACATCTAGGAATAACTCGGATAAATATCAATCACCCTAATAGATATCACCTTGATAGATATCATATATTTCTATAGTATAACAACCGTCACCAACAATGTTTGCTAATAATCTTGAATACCTGTTGCCAAATAAAATCAACAAATCTTTTAACCCTCCAGTACARCTACTTCTTCATTATTATCCATACATCTGGTTTAGGTCCTGTATATTATTTATACTCAAAAGATGTTTTGTATGATAAATCTAAGTACGTCTTCCATTATCACCTATTTCAAACCAGGTAAATTATGATGGCTATTATAAAGAAAAATAAAAAGTATTGCAGGTGAAAAATTTCGGAGTTTACATGTACATGGATAGAAAATCGGAGTTTCTATCCGACAATCATTGAATGATAAAATCGTGAGATTGACTATTACAGATATAAATTGATAATCTGATATGATGATGTTTTATGAAATTATTAGATTACAATATATTAATTGAAGGATATGTTGTAGTTCTTTGATTGTACAGTAAATAATATTGGTTGAGTAGAGGTGGTTAGTAGCTAAAGATGACGAAGATGATTTTGATGATATAGCTGATGTCACGAATCTGTAAAACTTGTAAGTGAAAGTATGGAGGAAATAAAATGTTTACGCTGACGATTAGGATGAAGTAAAATGTCAAACGAAAAACTGTAAGATGTTSAGAAATAAAATGATTCGTTGAACTACTGAGGGGGAGGGAACAGCAAATGAGAGGAATAAGTTGTGACACAGGATTTTAGTAAAAATCGCATGTCGGACCAGGAATTTACAATTCATTTACGAGAACCATGTCTACATAGAAGTATTTTATCTTAGATGAATATTATATTTGCATTATAAGCTAGAATGAATATAAATAGCTTAAATGTAGGTTTCGTAAGGAATAGGAGCAACGGTTTCAGGAGCGAAAGAAGAAACAAGAACATGTGCTTCTCTAGGCTTAGCAGGTTGTCTCTTTAGGGAGACAGATTGACCGTTAGCCTTGGCTTCAGCTTTCTTTTGGGCGTTTTCCTTAACTCTGTCCAAGAATTCTTGTCGGCACTTGGAGTGCTTAACGTGTTCAATCTTCAAGTTCACTCTCTTTTCGAGGTATCTGTTTCCAACAATCTTATAGACAATGACACCAACGGAGCTCTTGGTAACGTTGTAAACAATACCAGTCTTACCGTGGTAGTACTTATGGGGCATACCCTTTTGAATGGAACCATTAGCCTTGATGTCAACAATGTCACCAACCTTGTAGACCTTCAAGTAGGTGGAAAGAGGAACAATTCCGTGCTTCTTGAAGTCACGAGCGAAGGCGTAACGAGTACCAGATCTATAACCACGACTATGAAATTTGTTAGCATATATTCAATAAAAGATGAACTGAAGGTGTACCCTGTTTAGTTTCATAAAATATGATGTGGATGTGACTATTATATTGAACAAACTTCTCCTGAAAAACCTTCTGTTCTTGGATCAGTTCACGAACTCAACTGTTCTTTGTTGTAGATGATTGCCTCACACTATTGAACACTGTTGACTGAAACAATTTCCCCGAACTCATACTACAATTGACGTTTTACTCTATTGATATATCATTGAAATCAATCCACCATCATAAATCATATCTCACCCCGAAACTACAATCAATAATTACCTTTTACCCATTTTGATTAGTTCTTATTATCCACTTAACTGTTGATAGACACTAGTTTAGTAGTTGTTCTAATCGGCTGTAGTTATRAAGATTCAAGTGATGCCAATATATTGAAGTCGTACTATTGTTTGAAGATAAAGATGTTGTAGATTCAAGGTAACAACTGACAGACACATTGACTGAGTGAGCTGCAGTACTCGCTTGGTGTGAACTCTGCGTCCCTCTCTCTGTGGCTAACAATTTGGAGTTGAAAAACTCTTTCACTTTATTATTGGAAATCATTAACCAATCTAGTATTTCCTTAATGGGACATTTGTTTTTAAATAGAATAATAACCCTCATAGTAAACACGTGATATAATATTAACCTCTAATATTAACCTCTAATATTAACCTCTAATGTGATACTACTTGGAAACTTAGAGAGAGCTAATGAAAAGTTTCATGTGAGCTGTGCCGATCATTCAATATGAAGACAGGAACAATTAGAATCTATGTAGCGAATGGAAACATTGACATTAACAGAAAGTTTGATCGCGGCTTCATACTAGTGTGATAAGCAAACACTACTGAATATTTCAAATTCATTTATATAGCTGGAAACTAATTATACTATACAGTAATCAGAACTACATGAACGCAATCACTAATAATGTAAATATGATTGTATTATTTTTCAATCATCACAACTCATACCAAGTTGAAATGAAATAAACTATTCAACATTAAGAAATTAAACTACATTTACAGTGTAAATCTGCAGTGTCAATTATCATTAAAACGATGTATCGTGTTCCAATGCTAAATAATTTACTCTTCTTCTTCTTCAGCTTCTCCTTCTTCGGAACCCTTACCGGCGTTTCTTCTCTTAACACGACCGGGTCTGCCACCACCATAAGGAGAGTTGAGAGCTAAGTCAATGTGCTTTTGAGTATCAAGACGAACCATGAATGAAGGAATGTCAACGACTTGCTTTCCAACACGGATATGTCTTTGTCTGATCAAAACACGGGCATGGTGAATAGATCTGGCCAATCCCAATTTGAAAACCTGAGTTTGAAGTCTTCTTTCCAAGAAATCTTCGATACGTAAAGCAAGGACGTAATCGAGCTTCATTTTGTCTTCACTCAAGACACCGACTCTTACTAATCTTCTGATCAAGGCATTACCTTCAAAAAGTCTCTTAGGATCCTTTTCATCACGGGTCAACAAATCACGAGCTGCACCACGGATCTTAGATAATTGAAGACCAATTCTGTAAATTTCCTTCTTGTTCTTCAAACCATATTCACCGGCAAGCTTTAATTCGGCGTTCAAACGAGAAGTCTCGTAAGGACGCTTGGGGACGGCGTAGGTCTTGGAATAGTTTCTAGGAGCTCCTAAAATATTTGTTAGTAAGTAATGTCTTCTACTGTATTTTATCTGAATTCGACAATATCATAAAGCACTCTGTTGTCCCGCATTGTTGTCTATACATCATTGAAGTTTGGCTAGTTATCGATCATTAATACTGTAAAGTTTTGGCTATAAATCGCTGGTAATTAAGAATTGAATTCCTTGTTGAAACTCACAAACATATCAAAATATATAATCAGTTGCTCCCTTTTAATTCATTTTCTAATATAGATCTAATAAAGTGTTTAATAGTCTGATTGATGTTTCATCTTTTTATCTGTTGGTACGTCTGCAATAGTGTTGAAAAGTGCTGAAGTATGGTTAAGTGTCGTCTTTTCATTTAATCTACTTACTTGGCATCTTGGATATATGTTCTGCTGTTGATTTCCGTCACTGGTGATAACAAATATTCAAGAATAACAAGAATTGTAACAATAAGACGGATGATTCGTGATGTAACAGTGAAAGGTTCTAAGAAGGTCAGTTGAGATATTATTTCTATGTGTTACCGAGAACCAGGCTAGAGTTTGTGTGAGTCCTGTTCCAGCTCATTCTTGCGTCGTACGGATTGAGCGAAGCTTTTTGACCTACCAAAAAATTTCTTGAACAATCATGATAAATGTATGCTCATAAATACGCAGTATTTACCTGAAAAATATACAATACAATATATTTTTGACCCTTTAAGAGGCACGTGAATATCACACATTATACGTTTAATGATGTTTAACCGGTATTGGGACACTCTTTGTTCTTGGCTTTAATGTGGTTCATATTGATTGCAATCTTAATATTCTTCATTATTAATTCTGGCTATCATTCATTGCGGGAGCAAGGAATATGAAACTCGATATATTATAGCAAAGGCAATTCTATTATATTTACGATGAACTTTGCACTCTACAAAGTCTATAGGTAACGGAGTAACAGCTTTATACTTACACACTTCATTTCAAACTTTTGTGATGTCTCAATTATCGACAATGACAATAAAAAGAGACGTTAAAACGCCAATACTGCAGAGAAAAAAGAGAAAGAAAAGAATAAAATTTCTAYAAATTCTCACAAAAAAAAAGTCATTGGAATGCTCGCCGCAAAACGTAAATTCGAAATGAAGCATCATTCTCTTGTATTTTGATAGTTCTTAACACATTCGAACTACAACGGACTGTCAAATCATCTCATCTGATTTTTCCGACTCTCCGGTTCTATCCCAAAGGTCTGAACTGAACGGAACTATAAAAGATTCCTCCTTCGGAGGATCAATCCATCTAGATGGGACTGTTTGTTCTCCATGTTTTGTATCTATTTCTGCTATAAAAACTTGCCATAGATAAAATTCCATTTTTATTATCTCATTCACATTTTATTCTTTTTGCTAGCTTGCTCTCACCTCTAGTCGTCAACAAATCCTTAAGAATGTTACGTCTCAACCTATTTCAGTACTTCTTATCCAGGGTCGCTTTGGTTGCCTAAGACCCTTACTGGWTTCTCTGACTATCCGCACTTTCGCTGCTCATAATGCTGCGCAATCACATTCTTTATCTACATATCCTTTCTTTCGAAAACAACACATTTCAAATCTTGATTTACAGCTAATTCTCTTATGTAGAATCAAGTTAACTCCCTGAACATTTCTGTTTCAGAGCTACGTCCTATACACTTCACTACATGAGCACGTCAGCATACCATCTGATTCTCATTTACAGACCCTTCAAACTCCGTACGCAACATTTTTTTCCACTTGACAATAAAATGGGAACTTTATTCCTTAAATACTTTGATCCTCATTGACAAGATGAGAAACAAGGTTTTTAACTATGGTTAATCAATACGAATAACCAAAAGATATAAAAGTCCTGGGAATTTCTTCTAAAATTCAATTTTAAGTCACATTTTTTAGTGGAAGAACAAGAACAATCGAATTTGTAATAACTGGAGTGAGATCTGGAGTTCACTTGATAAAGATATTGGTAATCGATTAGCAGTTATTGGTAGTTAATTTGTATCAATAAAACTACTTTTCTTTAAGAGAAAATCAAAACGATTATTCTCACTTGAAAAACTGTACAATATTCTAATTTCTAATCCTCTTTTCATTCAATACCTCAGGTAGCACTCYATTAATCTTTGAACTGTTGGTTGATAGTTGAACTCTCATCACATATTTCTGTTAATAAGAAAGAGATCCARAGTGTAGGCAAAAAGGGTCTTACAAATAGTTTCAAGGTTTAACGTATCACGTGAACAAATAATCAAACGCGTGCAATCGGATACTAAAAAGCTATTGTAACTTTTTGCTGATAGTGAATCAAAGAAGCAGGCACCTCTCCCAAGACTAGACTTCTGATTATCAACAGATATCGGGAAGAACAGGTAGACTCCTGCCTTAGTTCCGCCTGTTGTGATTATCGATTTTCATCAAGTTGCAATTGAGTCTCGACAGAAATCTGTGTTAAATGAGTTGATTGCTTATCAATTTGTTTGTTGATTGAGAGTTCTGTGAATTTTGCGTGCTTGACTTGATATGAACGGTTTACCAGCAAATGAWAAAATTCAAACTAAGCCTGAAGCTACATAAGGTCTTTCAATAGAGAATGTCACGGTTGGACCGGTTGGTGATTCTCCTGGAAACAGGATCAACTCAGTTCATTCGTTTCACAGCAGCAGATCAACTTGCAGATTTAGCAAAAGCTCATCCGGAAGAGAATCTGAATTTATTAAGTAGAATATATCCATTTCTGAGATCAAAGAAATGGGAAACTCGTATTGCAGCTGCTCGTGCTGTTGGTGGGATAGTGTCTCATGGTAGGAAATGGGATCCCAATGCTGAGGAGGATGAGGAWGCCAATCACGGCGATGTCAAACCGAAAATTGAAGAAGAGTATCCAAGTAAAGGTAATAATGGAGAATTAGTTAAAGTAGAACCAACATATAATGGGTTGAACAGTACCATGAAAGATGAGGAAAAACCTAACCAGTTCTTTGTGAAAGAAGAAGAAGCTGATAGGAAAAGTATGCTAGCTATGTTAGAGCCGGAGGAAGACATACTTTTAGCATTCAAATCATTTGATATAGCAGAAATCATGAAGAATGGTAAAAAGCTAGTTTCCAGTGGAGGATCTGAGTATGACTTGGATTTGAATTCACTTGATCCTAGAGAGCGATTAAAAAGACAAAGAAATTCTCTGAATGCTCGGCTAGGATTAGCAAGTGAGTTTTTACCTGTTGGTGATGAACTAATTAATGAAGGCGACGTGTCGAACAGTAACAGCGGTAACAACACATCTCACAACAGCCCTGTTCCTAGTACATCATCTTTCAACCAAACTATTTCAAAGGAAGAATATCAAAAACTCGAAGGAAATGATAAGTCAGCATCCTCAGAAAAATCTACTGCGTCGAGTGCCAGATTAAGGGCAATGGCAAGAAGAAGAGCTAAAGCTGGTTTAAAAAGTCAACCTCACAAATTGAAAGCTGTAGACATTTCGCAATCTTCGGTTTCTGTGAGGTTAGAAGAACAAGGTCAGCTTAGCGGTAAAGATGTTTCGTCATCTTCCAGTGGAAGCCATTCAGAAATGACTGTCACTGAGCAAGCAGACTCCAATAAAATAGTGGTGGAGCATAAAGTGTCAGAGATCTCCCAATTAATCTCTTTAAACAATAAAATTATGGGTGTAATTTGGCCTTACCAAGGTATCTATGAATTGCTACTGGTTGATTTATTCGACAATGCATGGGAAGTAAGACATGGTGCTGCTATTGGTTTAAGAGAGATTATACGATATCAAGGAGCTGGAGCAAGTAGAATCAAAGGTAAATYAAGAGAAGAGAATAATCAAGCAAATAAATTACAACTAGAAGATTTAGCATGCAGAATTTGCTCCTTATTTGCATTAGATAGATTTGGTGATTATGTATCAGATCAAGTGGTTGCACCTGTACGTGAATCATCAGGTCAAACACTAGGTGCTTTACTGATTCACTTAGAAAAGGATACAATTGTGAAAATCTTTCATGTATTACAGCAATTGGTTGTTCAAGACAATCTAGACCTACCTTTCCCTGTTTGGGAAGCTTGTCACGGTGGTATGCTAGGGCTCAGATACTTAGTTAGTGTGAGAAATGATGTTTTATTTTCCAACACAGATATATTGGATGGTACTATTTCCATGGTTTTACACGGGCTGCAAGAAGCTGACGATGATGTTCAAGCAATGGGTGCAGCCACTTTAATTCCTATTGCTAATGAGATAGTTGAATTAAGACCACATACAGTTCCTCGTATTGTTAATACTCTATGGGCTTGTTTATCCGATTTACGTGATGATTTAAGTGCTAGCATTGGGAATATCATGGATCTACTGGCCAAATTATGTGCCCATCCTCAGGTCTTACATCAAATGGAACTTGATGCTATAGAAAATCCAGAAAATAGTTTTGCTAATTTGGTACCCAAACTTTATCCCTTCCTTCGCCATTCTATCCTAAATGTTCGTAAAGCTGTTTTGAGAGCTTTAATTGGATTCCTTGATGCTGATGATTCAGCCTCTAGAGCCAGTGGAATTAAGGACTGGATCGATGGGAAAAGTATGAGGCTTGTATTTCAAAACTTGCTTGTTGAGCAGAATGAACAAGTACTTGATATGTCAAAAGAGTTGATAATCAAAATGGTGAAAGCTATTGAATCAAACCCTGAAAAATGGAACCTAAACGATCTATTCTCCTCACATTTGATATCAGTGCTGACTCTTGTTCTAACACCAATCGGTGTTGCAAGACATTGTTACCGTATGAAACCAAGCTTGTTATTACGTCCTTCTGGTAATTTGTATAGTGATAAATTCAATGATAATGGTGTTTTCAATGGTAATAGTGAAACAGGAAAGAAACGAAAGAAGAGCTTATCAGCCAAAGAAACCTCCGATATTCATGTACCAGAAGAACGGGTTAATATTGATGGCCCAATGATAATGGGTGATTTAACATTAGTTGGCATTGAAGTATTCTTGAGAACTAAAGTGGCTGCTTGTGAAGTTATTGGGAAAATCCTGGCTCTTTGGCGTGACCAATCTGTAGATGGTTCCGGCAATGTTTCACCAGATCCTATTTTCAATCAAGTGGTTGACCGTCTGTATAAGCAATATAGTGGACAATTTGCTACTGGAAAGCTAGTTGCGGCTATAATTATTGAGGAATATGGAAAGAATCTGAAGCAAATCAATAAACCTGCGAATAGAGCTGTTGTCGATAAATTTCTTCCAAAGATGGCTGATTTACTAGCAAATCCCGAAAAGAACCTTCCTCCCTATAAGGAGCTGGTTCCCTTCTTACGTGCATTACGAACTCAATGCCAATCATTGTTCAACACTTTTGTTGAAGTTGGCAAGATCTCTCAATACAAATTGCCCCAACTAGCAATCGTGGTTCAAGGAGAAGTCGAAGCAGGTCCTGGAGCCTTCTCTATCGATCAAGGGATAAGAGTTGCCAATGAAACGTTCGAAAAGCTGAAAAACTCTATACCTACTATATATCGTATGTCGGGAGCCCAAGCCTTCGAAGAAAGTAGAAACAGAGTTTTGACAGCTATCGAAGATGCCCAAGATTCTCAGAATGCTAGAAATATTGGTATATTATCTGCCACTGCAAGTGCTTATGTTATGGTTAGCGGTATACCAGCTAAGTTGAATCCCGTTATAAGAAGCTTGATGGAAAGTATAAAATTGGAAGAGTATGAGATTCTTCAGAAACGATCGGTTGTTACTGTATCTTACATGGTTAAAACCTTTGTTGAAATGGGCAAACAAGGAGCCGCTGAAAAAATGGTTAAGAATCTAGCAGCATTTGTATGCGTGGATACTTCTGAAGTCCCAGAGTTTGAGCCAAATAAAGAGTATACTAATATTATTCTTTCCTTGAGAAAAGARGAGGCTAAAACTGATCCATTGGATATCATTCAACATGAAAAACAAGTGGCAGCTGCTAGGATCAAACGCAGAGGTTCGAAACTTGCACTAGAAAAGATTTCCGATGAATTTGGTGATTACCTATTTGATAAGCTGCCTAAATTCAGAGATCATGTGATGGAACCTCTGAAACAGTTGAAAGATCTTACACCGGAATTATCTAAGGAACTGGCTAGTAATGTCAAGAAAGGTCAAGAGATTATTGATGCTATGGGAATAATAAGAGCATTGTTACCCCGTTGGAATTCAAATTTACATAAATATGTGACTGATCAATTCCCATCCATTCTATCGGCGTTGTTTTCTCAATATTCGGTATTTCGATATTCAGCAGCTAAATGTATTGCTACTATGTGTAGTGTACTTAGATCACCAGCTATTGCTCTAGTTGTTGAAAACGTGCTACCTTCCATATCCAATCCTTCTTCACTTACCCACAGACAGGGTGCAATTGAATGTGTTTATCATTTGGCATCGACAATGGGCTCAGATATCTTACCTTATGTGGTGTTTTTAATTGTACCAGTATTAGGTAGAATGAGTGATTCTGATAATGACGTGAGAATACTAGCTACAACAACTTTTGCATCTTTGATCAAACTGGTACCTCTTGAATCAGGTATTCCTGACCCTGAAGATATGCCACCTAATTTACTGGAGGGAAGAGACAGAGAGCGAGAATTCATCTCTCAAATGATGGACGTGTCGAAAGTCAAACCTTTTACTTTACCGGTTGCTATCAAAGCAGATTTAAGAAAGTATCAACAAGAAGGTGTAAACTGGTTAGCTTTTCTTAATAAGTATCATCTACACGGCATTTTATGTGATGATATGGGATTGGGTAAAACTCTACAAACTATATGTATAATATCAAGTGATCATTATCTGAGGGCTAAAGAGCACAAAGAAACTAAATCACTGGAAACAAGAAGATTACCATCACTGGTGATATGTCCTTCCACTTTAACAGGGCATTGGGAACAAGAATTACATAATTATGCCCCATTCTTAAAAGTATTGGCTTATGTTGGTAATCCTAGTGCCCGTTCAGCATTAAGAGGCACTTTCAATGACTATGATATCGTTGTTACATCCTATGATATTTCACGGAATGATGTTGAAATAATATCTGCACAAGATTATAATTACTGTGTTCTTGATGAGGGTCACATTATCAAGAACGCTTCATCTAAACTAACAAAATCAGTTAAAAGAATATCAGCTGAACATCGACTAATTCTTACTGGTACACCAATTCAAAATAATGTTGTCGAGCTTTGGTCCCTGTTTGATTTCCTAATGCCAGGATTTTTAGGAAGTGAGAGCTTGTTTCAAGAGAAGTTTGCTAAACCAATTGCTGCTAGTCGTAATTCTAAAACTTCATCAAAGGAACAAGAAGCTGGTGCACTTGCTTTAGAAGCTTTACATAAACAAGTTTTACCTTTCATGCTGAGAAGACTAAAGGAAGATGTGTTGTCCGATTTACCGCCAAAGATTATACAAGATTATTATTGCGAGCTCAGTGATCTTCAGAAAAAACTTTACTCTGATTTCGCCCAGAAGCAGAAAGGGGCTGTTGAGAACGAACTGATAGAAGGCAAAAAAGAAGGTAAACAACATGTATTCCAAGCTCTACAATATATGAGGAAACTGTGCAACCATCCGGCATTAGTTGTGACACCAAAGCATCCTCGCTATGAAGAGATTATGGACTATATGAAAAGCTCTAAACAAGAGTTACGAGATGTACGTCATGCACCCAAGCTTCAGGCATTGAGAACCTTACTACTTGAATGTGGTATTGGTACCACTGAAAGTAAGGAAAGCGATAATCAAATCATTAATTCAAACGAAGTTATAAGTCAACACAGAGCATTAATTTTTTGTCAATTGAAGGATATGCTCGATATGATTGAGAATGACTTATTCAAGAAGCTAATGCCTTCTGTCACTTACATGAGATTAGATGGTAGCACCGATCCACGTGATAGACAAGGAATTGTTACTAATTTCAACTCTGATCCTTCTATTGATGTGTTATTGTTAACAACTAAAGTCGGTGGATTAGGCTTGAATCTTACTGGCGCGGATACAGTTATATTTGTAGAACATGATTGGAATCCAATGAATGATCTACAAGCCATGGATAGAGCACATCGTATTGGTCAAAAGAAAGTGGTGAATGTTTATAGATTGATTACAAAGGGTACGTTAGAGGAAAAAATCATGGGCCTTCAAAAGTTCAAGATCAATATTGCTTCTACTATTGTGAATCAACAGAATGCTGGATTGGCTTCTATGGATACTGATCAGCTGTTAGATTTGTTTAATGTCTCATCAGAAGCAAATGAGCAAGTTGCTGAGTTAGATAATGAGTCAAATAATAAGGATGAAGATGATGCTAGTGACTCTGTTGCTAAGGCCCTAGGTGGTAAAGCTGCCAGTGCAATGGGTGAATTAAATGATCTATGGGACGAATCTCAGTATACCGATGAGTATAATCTTGATAATTTCATTCAATCTTTACGTTAATGCGTTGATACGTTAATCATCTGACTAAATCACCGAATTATCATCTTTATTGCATCAAATATTTGTCTATAATATACATAATTAAGACATTTCTGTAAAATATTATTTCTTGCATTGTATATTATTGTAATTAGCTGTAGTGTGTAAATTTCGCTGATTTTAGTGAATTGAAGCTACTATCTCTCTGTTCAAGTATCATGATAACCATGTACTGATTGATTTACTAAAGTTGTGTACACTCCTGCAATAATATGCATTTCGAAGAAAATTAATAACCTGAATCTTACGTTTGCAAACATTGCATATTCTTTGCATATATCATGCATATTTTAAGGGTGTTTTCTATTACTTCATTCTAAACAGACCCTTCTTTAATCACACTAAAAATGTACGGTCTAAGAATCCCAACTTTCATATGACAAAGCATAAGCAAACTTAGCTAGCAGCAGTGCATTTTATTTCTCTTATTTCCCATCAATTGAACAGGCGCAACTATTTCAACAATTCTTGAGAACATTCATGTACTAAATTTACGGGGTTGGTTGTGAGAAGAATTGATCGAATCAGGAATTTTGAGCAGCTTACTTTATGAGATGAGTAGAACACAGAATGGGAATGAAATGTAATTAATGTTCATACAAAGTAAGACCAAAAATATAGGATAGTGATATTTATAAGCAAGTAAGGCATTGTCAGTTTATGAATGACCGAAGGACATGAGGCAGATATGAATGGGACCTCTCCGAAGATGGAGAATAAAAGTAATAACGAAGAAGAACTTTCAAAAAGGAAGGAAAAAACCAATAATAGAAATTCGAATACTGATCTTCTAACAGAGGAAGAGAAAAAAGTGAGTATTACTTGTTATGTTTCACTACGGAAGGTTGTTGAATTTTTTTTTTTTTTTTTTTTTTTTTGATGAAAGTAGTGAATGCCGTATTAACGATGAGCTTATTCATAGGCAAATCACATAGCGTCAGAACAGAAAAGACGGCAAGCAATAAGAGAAGCATTTCAAAGAATAGTGAATGTTGTTCCAAAATTGACTGAGAAAGAAGGAAGAAGCGAGATTGCAGTCTTAAGAAAGAGTAAGTATCTTCAGCTCGGCTGATGCTATAGGGAAATGTGGTGATGAAAATCTATCGCTTTGCATAATGTTGCAGAATTTTTTTTTAGTGAAAGTTCCAGATAGATATAATTCCCCGGTGGACGAAGCTAAATACTAACTAATGTGAACAGCAATAAGTTATTTGAACGACCTTGTGAATGAGAATTCAACAATTGTAAAAACACTGGAAGACCATGGGATCGATGTTCCACCGGGGCTTGTAGTTCCCATGATTGAAGTTGAAGAAGAAACTAATCAAAACTCATCAAGTAATGATTCAAAGCAAAGCAACAACCCTAATATATGACAAAACAGTGAATTAATGATTGGGTACGACATAAAAGATTCTATTACGGATACTTGAATAAAAATGGAAGGATTGAGATGTATGATATTGATGATGATTGAATGATTAAACAGTAAATGACGATAGGATGAGCCTTAAAAATATCAGTTGATATTTAAAACTGGAAGCTTTAGATTTACATAAATTCCAATGGTTCTTATACATCTGATTTGCGACGTAGAAACGAAATTCACTAGGATGTGATTATTACTCAGGACTACCAGCACCTAATTTCCAATCAGAGTTATCAGAGTATTTGAAATGAATATCTTATTAATCATGCAGGCTGTGTGCAAAGGAAGAAAAAGCATTATTTGATATCAGTAACAAGTTTATTTCTCCTCACTTGGCTTTGAGTCTTCAATCTTATCACCAGATGTTCCTTCCTCATCAATTTTCTCTAAATTTTCGCCTTTTTGCTGTTCGTTCAGTTTTGCTTGTCTTGCCTTCTCTTCTTCTAATGATAATCTTAAAGCAAGTGCAAGTTCGGGATCTAAATTAGGATCAGCACCAAATTCGAATAAATCTCCTTCGCCACCCATTCCACTCATACCTTCAGCACCTTCTTCTCTAATAATTGGTGATTGACTCACAGCTTCATATAACAGCTGAGGACCAACTGGTACTGTCACTAGATGACTATTATCTCTACTATTAACAACGTTTATGAATTTTGATAACTTGTCGGCGTTTTCTTCAACTTCTCCAAAACTAATAAAATCAATCGCCACATTGTTCTTCTTCATCTTTTTAGCTAATCTYTCTAAGTCCTTATCATTCTCTTCAATTGGACTTCCTACAAATACAATTATTCTCTGGTTCTGCACCTTATTCTGTCTATGTTTTAATGCCAACTAATGAGAAACAGCTGCGTTAGTAATCCAGACGTCCAATTATAAGATAACTACTCCTTTATCAAGGAATTCATCTCCCATCAATGTTCATAAAATAGCAAACAAAACATACCCCAGCAACTTGAATACCAGTAGTTAAATGAATTTTACCTTCAATTGATGTTTCGTGTAAACCACTTAAAATTCTTCCATGGTCAGAAGTGAGTGTTGATAACACCTGTGGTCCAGCACCTGCCATTGACATAACACCAACAGTATTCTCTGGATTTGATAGAGTCTTTGCATTGAATATAACTTCTACCGCATCTAATTGTGCTTCATACCGCGTATTTAAATAGTCCCCATTTCTCATGTACTCTGAGTTGTCAAGTCTATTATTTCATGTTAGTTAGTAAATAAGAATACTCATGAGTCACCTCAAAACCCAGTTGATGCCAGTATTTCACTATTTACCAGCATGTCCATCAATCTATACTGGCCATCTCAATCATGCTAACCCCTCCTTAATTATTCACATACACAATCATAGTAGCTTCCAAAACCATCTTGATAAATCACTAATATTCGATTTTCTTGAATAACTTCAATATAGTAAATATATCTAATTCATATAAATCATATAGTATGTTCAATACTGTAATGTTGATCTTACTCCTGGGTATGAAATAAACCAGTTATCAATTGCGATATAAACCTATCCAACCTGCCTATGTCTCCACTAATGTGACTTCTTGATACTTTGACAATCAACTGCAACAAWTCTCCGGCTGATTGTTTTTCTTTGTTGTTCTTCCGGGCTAACAATTGCTAGTAAATGGTACTCATTGATAACTGTCTCTTGTAGTGGCGCATCAGCATACAGTACCATACCTTCACTTTTCAGTCCTCTTCATTAGTCCAAATTACCCTGTTAACAGACACTTACGCTTGTTGATAGTGTAATCAATAATGAATAGATGAACAGCACGCAAAGGTTGCTTAGTGTTACAACTCAGGTTTTACAATAATTCAACTAAAATACTTTCGATTAAGAAGAAAAGAATCAGAGTAAAACTTTTGGTAAATTGCTTGTATAAGTACTCAATAGATTCAACCAGGAATGCGGCATCTCAACCATGCATTTTCACCTTCCGTCGACTGGCCTAGTGACTCTTACCCTTACTCTTATCTTCTTTGACTTCGCATCTCATTTCAGGAAAGTCCAATAACCCATACATTCATTTTCACATGTTCAAACTACATCACATCTCATCCCACACGTCTCATTCAGGAAATATGAAAACAACTAAGCGCAAATGACATGACATGACAATCAAAGGAGAAAATGATGATCAAGAAACAACGTTATTGTTCGTTAGAGAGAAAGGATAGGTTGACTTTAATTGAATTTTATAGCCATAAAGCTTCCAAAATTCTATTATGATCTATACAATTGTGAGTGATTAGTATATATTGTATGCCTTGATCTCGACCATACTACCTACTCAACACCATCCATTGATAGTCATTCATACAATGGAAGTCCAACATACTTCCAAGAGCTTACAGCTACATAAGGATTCGTTCAAAGAGCAAGCGTTAAGACAGTTTAAAAATGAGGTGGACACAAGGATAACCTGTTTGACAAAAGAATCAAAGTTGATGACTGAGATGTTGGTGAAGAAGTTGAAAGCAAGAAAGAATAGAATACCCAAGGGACTACTTAATGTGAAGATGAAAGATCTAGAAAATGTTTTGATCAATGAAGACGATAGAATATTAACTGTACGAACAATCAAATATGCTAATCAGCTAACTGGAGAAAAATCACCTACAAGAATCCCACCAGGTAGCAGAATCTGCTCCCCAATTCGAGTAAGTATTAATTATGTATGAATAGGCAGCTATGGAAACAGCTTTGCATAACAGTATTAATGCACTTATACTGGTGAACCTGGTACTAACCATTAGATAGCCACCTTTGAGAATCACCACGACAACAGAATCAGAGACAAGAAAGGCAGTCTCAGCTTCACCTGCAAAGAAAAGAATTGTAGGGAATACAACAGCGACACCGAGTAGAAATAATAGTCCATCAAGATCAATGAAAACTGCCAGTAGGAAAAAATGATATTAACGGCTTGAGGGAAGAAAGGAAATAAATTAACAATCACACGAATCTCCATTAAAAACATATAAATTATAAACAATCAATGAATTTTCTTACTATATATATTAAACAAAAAAAGTTCATGTACTATTAAATGACAAACTCCCATATATTATTATACTCAATCTTTCTCAGATATTTCTCTTCCGTTTCTCTCTTCTTTAATTCCTTGACCATAATAATTACTCTTCTTCTTCAACATCATCATGGAAATATTTRCCTTCCAAAGTTGGCTTAATAACACCAACTCTGATCAAGAAATCACCAAAATGTTCGCCATCGTTTCTTTCAAGGGCCCATCTCTTGAATAAAGGTTTCAATATAGCTAAAATTTGTTCTTCATTAATAGAGGATCTGTATAACTTATTGAGTCTTTGACCATGATAACCACCACCCAACATCAAATTATAAGCACCGTAAGCCTTACCAACACAAGCAACTTCTGCTAACCAAGGTCTAGCACAACCATTTGGACAACCAGTCATTCTCATGACAACACTATCATGTCTTAATCCATATTCTTCCAATGCAGCTTCAAGTTTACTGATTAAAACAGGTAAGTATCTTTCAGATTCAGCCATTGCCAAACCACAAGTGGGGAATGCAACACATGCAGCAGATGACAATCTTAGCCCAGAGAAATCAGTGTTATCCAGTTTATATTCTTTCAATAAACTTTTGATGAGCGGTAGTTGTTCATCCTTAACTTTACTAATGATAACGTGCTGATTACCAGTAAGACGGAATTCACCATCCAATACTTCGGCAATCTTTCTAAGACCAGTTCTATGAGGTAATTCAGGGGTATCTTCAACTCTACCGTTTTCAATGAAACACGTGAAATGATGATGTCCGTCTTCGTCGGTAATCCAACCAAAGTGATCAACATTTGATTTCAATTCAAATGGTCTAGGTTCTTCAAACTTCTTACCCCAGTATTCCTCAACCTTAGCTCTGAATTCATCAACCCCCATATCGTCAATAGTGTACTTGAGTCTAGCATGTTTTCTGTTCTTACGATCGCCAAAATCTCTTTGGACCTTCATGATGTTTTCACATGCAAATCTAGTTAATTCAGTTGGAACGAAACCCATCATACTACCAGTTCTAGGATAGGTCTTCTTGTTGTTATGAGTAGTACCCATACCACCACCAGCTAGAACATTGAAGCCTAGCAGATTACTGTCATCATCAACAATAGCAATCAAACCAACATCATGGGCATAAACATCAGTGTCGTTATAGGGAGGAACACAGATTGTGACCTTGAATTTTCTTGGTAGATAGGTAGGCCCATAAAGAGGCTCTTGGTCAACAAGAGATTGACCAGCGACTAGAGTTTTTCTTGGACCTCCCTTTCTATTATTGAAAATGGCTTCAGCATCAACATCACCATCAGAAGGATCCTTACCTTCTAACCAGATTTCATGGTAAGCCAAAGTAGATGGTAATAAATATTCACTGATTTCATCAGCGGCTCTAACTACTTGGGTATGAACTTTTTGGTTTTGAGGTAAAGCAGAACACATGACATTTCTGTTGACATCACCACATGCAGCTAATGTATCCATCAAAGCCATGTTCATACCTCTAATAGCAGGTTTCAAATCATGTTTCACAACACCGTGAAGTTGATAGGTACCTCTAGTGGTCAATTTGAAGGTACCATTGCCTCTAGAATCAGCTAATTCATCAATCTTTAACCACTGAGCAGGAGTAGAGACTGAACCAGGGAGACGAACACGAACCATGAATGCGTATGCTGGTTCAAGACCATTGGCTTTTCTTTCATCACGAATATCTCTGTCATCTTGAAGATAGATACCGTGGAACTTAGTCAATTGTTGGTCAGCGGCAGAAATGGCACCAGTGGAGTCATCTTTAAGACCTTCAACGATAGTTCCCTTCAAGAAGTTGGAAGCAATTTTGATATCTTCATTGGTCACTGGTGGAGGTTCATCAGCATTTCCAACACCAGAAACATCAAGGGATTCCCAGATGATTGGTTCCCAAGCATCATATCCAGTTGACCATCCGTCAGCGTCTTGATCATCACCCAAACCTAAAGGTGCTAGTCTGGAACCACCGAATAGTTCAAACTTGGCATCTAAATCTTTACTTGGTTTGTTGTAGTAAATTTTGTCTTGTTTTCTTGGCCAGTAATGACTGTCACCTAAACCAAAGACGGAATACTTGACTGACGCTAAATCAGTATCAGTGGATCCCTTGAGAGCTTCCCAGAAGTTTTTACCATTTTGAGGGAATTCACCTTGACCAGAAGTAGATGTTATCAGGATGATGTTTTCTTCATTAGATAAATCTTCAAATGGGTAGTCGTCCATAGCCATAACAAGAGGTTTCAATCCTCTGCTCTTGGCTCTTCTACCTAATCTCTTGGCTACGTTTTCAGCGTTACCACCGTCAGAGGCAAAAAGAATGGTGATAGGAGCACCGGAAAGACCATCAAGTAACTGAAGGTAGGACTCTTTGGCGCTTCTCTTTTGTTGTTCTCTAACATCAGTACCGTATGATGAGTTCAAAGTTCGATTTAAAACAGGGTCACGCTTTGATAACAATGTTAATTTGTTTTCTCTGTCCAAAAAGCTTTGTAAATCTCTTTTAATAACAGCAGAATCTAATTGGAAAGCCTCTTCATCCTTCAATTCACGAGAGGGATTCCATCTATATAAAGGCCAATAACCAGTGCTGATGGCCTTTTTGGTCTCTTGCAATATGGTGATAGCGTCGTCATTTTCAGATTTATAAGGTAAGTAAGCTAAAACAACGGAAGGACCATTGAAAGCTTCAGCTTCAAGAAGAGCATGGAGAACTTGAGTGTAAGAAGAGTAGACAGCTACAGAAGCAACATAAACACCACCAAAATTCATAGCATATAAACCAATATCCTTCTTTCTAGGTTGGCCAGGTTCAACACTCTTTTCCGTATATGGATCAGAGTCAACAATCAACATATTGACGTTTTTACCGGAAGAAATCACATGGTGAATACCTGAGTTACCTAAATCATAGGCCCAAGCATCAGAACCAATTATCCAAGATGATGTGAATGGTAAGTGTTCCTTGTATTGAAGTATTTCTTTAGCACTGGCAGAGCCATCATTTTCAAGTAATTCAGTCAATTTATTAACATCTAAATTCTTATCTTCCTTTTGWTCTCTTGCAGCTACAACCCAAGCCGAAAGTAAATCATGCAAAGTTCCCTTATCAGTAGATTGGAAGTCATTTCTAGCTAGAGCTCCAACAGCACTCTTGATAAGCTTAACTCTTTCGTCTTCTCTGGCTAGGAACTTACCGAAACTGAATTCTGGTGAAGCATCAATACCAACTTTCTTATCATTTAAACCGTTGATGATATTTAATTTGTCTCCCCAGACCTGTTTCAAGATCTTTATATAAGCCTCTTCGTGTTTCTTAGCACTTTCAATAGCTTCTAGAACATCTCTGGAGAGATCTCGAGATGCAGGCTTAGCGCCAATATAAACATTTTGAATAGGTGATACTGATCTCAAGTTAGCCAATATAGTCTTAACAGCATTGGAAACGTTCTCGTAGTTCACAATACCAGCTTGGAATGAAACCACTTGAGATAGTTCAGGTAAACTGGTTTTCAAGCTTGAGAAATCAGCAAACAAGTCTAGAATCAAAGGTGACCAGCTTGTTGTTTGGGTTCGAACTTGTTCTAATACAGCTAGTGATTTCACAGATTTTGGTAAAGCAGACGCAAATTCTGCAACAAAAAAAGGTCTGTAGACTCTGATAGAGACAATTCCAACCCTGGATTCTGAGGTTTTCTTAATAGCAGCCTTTAATTCTTCTACAACTGAACCAAAGACTAAGATGACTTCAGTGGCATTTCTGGGGCCAAAATATTCAAATGGTGTATAAMAAACACCGGTCAAAGACCGCAAATTCTTGAAAACTTCAGTGATAGCCCCCTGGATCTCACTAACTTTAGTTTTGCTCTTTCCCTCTTCTTCAGTTTCTTCATCATTTGAGTAACCAGATAAGAAAGTAGAAACGGCTGATGATGGGAGAGGACCAAATACTTCTAAATCSAGTTTTGGATAAAAGAAATGAACAACTGGTATTCTAAGGCTCTTGGAAATAGCATATGAAGATAAAGCAACATTCTGGGCATCAGCGACGTCAAATGATTGTAAAAATACAAATCCAAGATTTCTCAAGGAAGAGATATAAGAGTAATCAGCAAAACCTGATTTATAAGCGGTGAGCTCAACATGGATAACAGTTGATGAGCTTGCAATTTCGGAAAGATGAGGAATAGCCTTTAGCAATGTTTCTGAAGATGTGGTGATAGTAGTGATCTCTTTTGGCGAGCGACTAATGCTGGAAGAGATTGTAGAGAATGGGTCAGTGTTCTCAGTCAAAGTAGTGTATTGAACACCGTCTCTAGCAAGAACGCTTGATAATGTGGTGGAAACAGATTTAGCTGGTTGAATTAAAAAAAGTTTGGTGTTAACTGCTTCTACAACAGAAGCAACTGCCTCAGCTTGTGTTTTCAAAACAGTCTTAGCTGGTGCCATGATAAAATGAGTATCGTATATTGATAATCACAAACAACTAAGGCACTAAGGCTTCAAACAACAGCTAAATAACCAACGATTCAATGCTTATTCTACAATTGAAATAAGAATAATGCTATTAACAGTTGAGAATTATCTACTGTTTTACTACTTCCTCTAATTCTTCTAGTGGATAATAACTTTCTGAGAGCAAGATTTTTTCTTCTCTTCTCATAGTATACATTTTTTCATAAAATTTCATCAGTCTGGGAACTGCCACAGTTTTTGAGAAAAAGGTTTTCTCGCCTAAGCCTCAACCTGTTTTGAAACAGGAACTTATGTGGCGCCTTATAATACTATAATAGGAATTTTTACCCATAAAACTGCTGTATAAAGTTATAGTTGAGTAGGMAGCCACGCCTAACTGGGAGCTGACATAATAGCACGTGACAAGCCACCATCCCTCAGTTACTAGATTTGGGTATGACCTTAGTGGATATTGAAATGTTCACTCCGATGGGTTGATTATGGTTCAATACTTGATAATAATGCAAGTAATATTCTTAAATGAGGAGATGGAAAACAGGAAATGAATGTTTGGAAAAAAGTAACGTTATTTGCGGAGACTCGTTTGTTGCTGATTCCATATGGCCCGATAGATTGCTGAATAAGCTGTATTACGTTGAATCACCAATTGATATGGTATACTGATTTTATACTATTATCATCTTTATAATTACAATATAGTGGTCCGGAGTATCCACTATCATTTAAGGGCTCTTTTTTTATACCCATGAAATAGCTTCTAGGTTGAAAATCACTCTCTTCTCCCGTACTTCATTCATCCTTTTTCCTTTTTCAACCTCATTACCTGCTTCCTCTATTTCCTTCTTCAAAATGGGGTAATTTTAAGAGTGGCTTATATTCGTGTAATATGAAATCTCTCTTTGGTAATTGGGTAGTATTTGCTAATAAYAATTAATAGCTGATATTGGACAGAAGAGGCTTCTTTACTTCGTGTGGCTGAAAATGTACGAAGGAGATGAGACGCAATGTCTAGATATTGTGCATAGCAAGATATGAGGAATGAACGGTTTGTTCATCTGTAGATGCGTTTCTTCAATTCTGAGGCTTTATAAAACAGATTGCTGTTGTTGTGATAAAAAGGAAGAGGAAAGTCGAGTCAGTTGTGATTTTCACAGCTGAATAGCGAATCAACTATACAGTCTCATTATGCTTAGTTTACTGTCTTCTCGTAAGCTTACAAATTCGCACTAGCGTATGAGTCCATCTCTAACTTTGATCAATGAACTCACACTTCTTCTACTCTATTTGCCCAGAGAAAAGAATCACAATCGTTGCAACTGACTTGATCAAGATATTTCAAATTTAATCAGCAGAATCAGTGTTGAATTCTCTCCAAACAAGTAGATCACATCTCATCCATCTGTCTTATTTCCCCATTCTTTATGGCTCTTTTTCTCATGAGAGGAGACTCCATGTGAACATCATCACGTTCCACATACTAAGAAGCTTTTCAAATGAACAGAAATTACCAGACAGATTTTCTAAAAAGAAAGGAAGGAAGAACCAACATCAGTCTATCAATTATTTTCCATTTTTCCATTCCATCAAACTACACGTTTGCTAGATTGCAGTAACTAATATTTTGAGAGTTTTGATACTGGGATATTACTATCAGATAGTCTGATACTTTATCGATAAGTAAAATAAAGATTGGTCAGAAAAAAAGTACAATAACAAAAGGATGAGTACCAGTAGGAGGACTATTAAAGCTTTGTCAAAAGCTTACAAGGAAAGTGTAAATACTAGCAGATTCGCTGGAAAAGGATTCAAAAATAGATCAATTTTTTCTCATAATCTTACAAGCAAAGCAAAGTTCTATTCCACATCTCCCAAACTTGCCTCTAATGCTGGTTTCAACCCATGGGCGCAAAGAGCGACTATTTATGGTGGATTGATTGCTGGGGGAGCTGTGTTCTATGCCATCAACAATAGCAACAGTAATGGCAATGTAGCCAATGATGCTCCCGCTAAGAGTAAGAAGAAAGAAAATCCACCAGAAGGAGAAGTTACGATTGTCCATAAAGATCTTCCTCCTTTTCCAGTCGATTTACCGCAATCAGAGACTCTTGGTACGGATTTCACATTAATAGCAACTGGTATAAGAAGTGTATCACTTTTTAGAATCAAGGTTTATGGATTAGGAATTTATATTGCTAAAGACGACAGAAAGAA
Organism: Sporopachydermia quercuum; assembly: GCA_001599295.1. NCBI lineage: Eukaryota > Fungi > Ascomycota > Sporopachydermiomycetes > Sporopachydermiales > Sporopachydermiaceae > Sporopachydermia > Sporopachydermia quercuum. The sequence goes on along the minus strand of BCGN01000002.1, from coordinate 1,430,439 downwards.
AGCACATAAAGTATTGCATGACTCAAATTTTATTGCCAACTTTTTGGATTTAGATAGATACAAATCCCATTCTGAAGCTTTACGCGCTGCTTTGAAAGATAATATCAAGTCTCAAATAATCATCTCGAACTTGATTGATGCTGGCGTTAGATTTACGTTGCGAATTGTTCCTACCAGAAACACTGATTTCGGTCACTTGAGAAATGGATTCTTCAACTCAGTTCTTAATAATCCTTTAACTGCTGAACATGCAACAGAACCTGATTTCAGAGATGGCTTACAAGAGTTGAAAGATGCTTTTGAATTAAGGGGAAGTTTTGAAAAACATAAAGTATTGTTGGTTGAGAGAAAATCAGAAAGTGAGGGCGGATGCATTGATTTCCTTTTCCATAATTCCAAGTATGAAGAAAATTCAGTAGCTCAATATAATGGAACAATTAAAAATCCAACGGTTGTGAAGATTATTTATTTGAACTATCTAGCTGGTCCCAATCCCAGTTCTGCTGACGGAAGAGCAAATGCTATTGAAGGATTAGTAAAGATAGCTGAAGATTCTTCTCTGGAAGTTTAAGCGGTATTGCAATACTTGTTTACTTCACAACTTGTCAAATTATGTGAATATCTCTATAATAGTCAACCAGTCAATGGTTAGTGGATGGAGTTTGAGAGACATTCTAAATAATTTGATGACATTCTTGTCTATATCTTGTCTATATGCCTTATTTTTGTTGTTAATTACTAGTTCAATCGAATATCTGAATGTTAGCGTATGTGTAACAGTCGCACTGAGCATTAAGCTGAAATTGTTTAAGCTATTTAACAATCAAAATTTTGTATACCTTTGTTTTGTTGTAATATAAACCTCTTTATTCTTGATGTGTTGCCTTGTCTGCTTGAATAAGCWAATGACTAAAAATGATGTTTCTTTGCCGATCCAAACGTCGAAAGGGCCAAAGCTGCTGCTGTTTGTGCTTTATCAATAACTTTCTTCTTAACTTTTCCTGCATTATCCAACCATTGAGGATTAGAAATACATTCACTCAATAAAACACCTGCTAATGTGTCACCTGCGCCATTTACGTTGACTATTTTATCTAAAGGTGTTGTAGGAAAGTGTTGGAACAACACTCCAATTTTAGTACCATTTTCAAGAGTTACTCCTTTACAAATCACTGTGGGCACTTCAGAACTTACTTCTTTGCAAGTGACTGCCACATGATCAGTATCAATCATTATTTGTAAGGTAATCAAACCATTAGCTCCGTCTTTTATTATAAGATTTGGGATATAGGGTAGTAGTTGACATGCCTGTTGAACTACTCCTTTGTCAACTATATGTTGCAATTGAGGTACCTTTCTAGCCACGAGGGTAATCTCGTTTCTGAAAGTACTATCTAATTGTAAAATATCAATTACAGAAAACCAGTTATCATTATCAAATTTCTCTTGTCGTTTGAACGAAAAGAACATTGCTTCCAGTTCCGATATACTCGGGCTGGCAATAGCAATTTGATTATTCGGAAATACGCTTAAATCAGTGTCTGCTATTCTTGGTGCTTTAGCATCTGAGGTTGGTTCATAAAACAACGGTATCTCTTCAGAACCTGCTATTGATATAAGATTGTTCATTGTCTTTGTGGATAGATTACCATCAAAAGAGATCCATTTTGGTTTGGCTCTAAGAATCTCTCGGTTTATATGTTCCACGTTAAGATTTTCAATTGATGCCATATCAGCAATAGCTGTAACCAAATTACCTGTCTTGTCGTGCACAGCCATATATCTAGAAGTCCTATCCCCAGAGCTAATCAGAACACCAGAAGAGTCTAAACCATCCATTTTCAATTCGTCGAGTATCAATTGACCTGATATATCATTGCCTATTGTTGAAACCAAGCGAGGATTCAATCCATCTAATTTAGCCGCTATAGCAATGTTATATCCYACTCCCCCAACAGTTTCCGTGATCATCCCAGGGTTTGAGGATTTGTCTATTAGTTTAGAAGATGCTAACCCATTAATATCCACAGCAATGGAACCAATAACTAATGAGTCGCATTGATCATCCACCGCTGGGTGTGTATTTACCTTTATCTCGTCATTTTTGATTGGATCAATACTGCTAGTCGCTGACTCTTTGGCACTAAAATTTATAGTGCTATTTATACTTCTCTGACATTCTTCTATATTTTTATCCCTAAGTTGTGTATCATTTGATGGCACGATCATTGTTATAGACCTTTTAAGTCCCTTTTGTTCTCTCAATTGACTGAGAGAAATGCTTATTTTTGATGCAACCTTAGCATTATTTTTCACAAATTCAACATTGCATTTAGAACTTTTTCCATGGGTGTATTTATAGATTTGATTTAGTAGAAAAGGTGTCAAGTCTTTGCCTTTGATACCAAGTTGTTCAGCATCAATATTTGCTTGGTTAATAATAGTAGTAATCATATCTGATTTCAAGGCAACATCAGGAGGCGGAGGGACGCAAAATAATGATCCAGTTTTCAGATTCATCAAGTCTATATTATGAATAACTTCAGCAGCATCCTTATATGAAGAAAAGTTAAAAGGTGAAGCCACGCCGGAATCTCGACAATAAAACCCAGGAATATTTGTTCCATCAGGACCCATAGTCCCTACATAAACACCTTTGGTTTCTAAATATTCCATAGTCTTCTCAATGTCGAGAACGCTTTTGGGACCTGCACATACTACAGCGACTGGCGTTTTAGCTAGTTCTTCTAAATCTGCACTAATATCCATAGAAACTTCTGCTCCGCGATGGACACCTCCCAAACCACCAGTAGCAAATACTTTGATTCCAGCCTCATGGGCAAGAATCATTGTAGCTGCTATGGTTGTTCCACCGTTTATCTTTCTACTCATCACATATGGAATGTCTCTTCTTGATACTTTCAAAGGCGGTGTAAAGTTCTTGCTGGTTCTATCAGTCAGTAGGAGTAGATCGTTCTGATCAAGACCTACTTTCGGTACGCCGTTGATAAACGAAGTAGTACAAGGAATTGCACCTTGAGAGCGAATTACGTCTGCAACAGAAACTGCCAACTCATAGTTTTCAGGGAAAGGGAGACCGTGGGTAATAATAGTAGATTCCAGAGCTACTACTGGTTTATCCTCCGCAACAGCTTGAGAGATCTCTGGGTGGATTTGAACAGCTGTTGATGCATGTCTAGTGATGAATTTAATAGGGGAAATCAGGTTCAGATTCAGGTTCTTGGTGACTGAACCTTTAAACATGGATGAAGATCTGAAAATATTAGGAGAAAGAATTAATCAAAGTTATTCTGTTATTGTTAAATATTTGACTGAAGGTTGATGCCCCTGGATCGTTTCCAATTTAATACAGAGAGAAGAGATAAGTTGCCAATCAGGTCAATTAGAAATAAGAAAACTAAGGAAAGAAATGCTCGATTTCGCTGTATCTTTAACTGTGTATATTTCGTTGGTTCTATCAGCTTGAATAGTATTCCGCTTGTATTGCTATTGGAAGCCTGGCCCTCCTTTCACTTTTATAAAATAGTAAGCTATTGTCAAAGGTTCAATAAAACCTGGATTTGTAATTTTTGCGGTGCGCCGGACATTCAATTATATAGCATACAAAACAGCTGCCAACCAAATAGCATTATAGTATTTTATAACTTGGGAGATAAGCAAGAAGTGTAAGAGTAAAATAATACAACAGTTCCTCYGTAAGATCAAAAGGGCTAGAAGTGTATGTATGTCTACGTATGTCAAGGTGAAGTGTAAGCTACGGAAAAAAAAGAGTCTTCGTGTTCTYCGTGTGCTGAAAGGAATAATACAAACCGAGAGGAAGATTTATTTGATATGATTATAAATAAGAGTCTGTAATGGAGTTTGACGCAAAATAGTTTGTTCAATGCAGGAAGTTAGCCATGGCGAACAAGGAACTAGATAGTTATGACATGCAATAAAACCACTCTTACCACTCTTGCCTTAGTAGAGGAGGATTCGACTTGCGCTATCTACTAATGGCCAGTTTGTTAGAAACGATTCCAGTCAAGTAGAGAATTGCTATGTGTCAATTATTTCATTAATAGTAACAGCTCAAATATAATCAACATGGATTCGTACTCTAAATGTTATATCCGAAAAAGCCGCATTCATTATTTCATAATATCCAATTGATCGGCAAGCATCAATCACCACATATCTCTCCTTGTCCTGGAGGCTATCAAACGATCAAACGAACCAAATAGAACCACGAAGTTTGATCATCATTTCCAATTCTTTTCTGATGACTGAAGTACTCTTCAGTCAACCCAATTAACTACTCAGTCTACTTCCTACTCTTTTATAATATATTTTCATTATTACTATTATTATCATATCATTACAGTAACCAATAAATCAATCAATCAGCTATTCGTTAAAAGAGAACTCTTATCCCATCCCATATCGGGTTCCATGATGGTCCTTATCTGGAGGGAGTTTCTGTGGATGCCTGCTAAGGAGAAAATCGGAGGAATCTCMGACTCCTAAAGAGTAAGAAACAGAACAACCGAAGCAGGTAGAATTTTTATGTAGTAATTAATGTAAATGATGAATGAAGCAATACTACACCTTGTTAGTTTTGACATGCTAGCAATTGATAAAGGCATTCAAAGAAGAAGACTAAACGTAGATTTGTCGTTGTAGTGGTGACTGTTTGCTAATTGGTAATTGTGTTGTGTTGTGGTGATCGAAAGTGAGAATAGACAGATGGTAACTGAAGAAAACACAACTAAGGCGGAACCATGAGTAAACGAATGTTTCTTCAGCAAGAAGAGGAGTTGAAAGAGATTTCAGAGGAAAAGGGAAATAATAGATGCGCTGATTGCGGAGCAAATTATCCAAGTATGTTACTGTTGTTCTGCTGATCGAATTGCATTGGATTGGTACTTTGGAAGTATTTGTTACAAGGGAAAGAACCAAATGATTGGATTGAAGGTGTTATACGTGCTTTTAATTGAATGAATTATAAACTGAGAACTAACCGAATTCATTTGTATATAGCATGGGCAAGTTATAATGTAAGTAATAATTGTCGTTGTTGATTGATGCATTGAGTGTCATTTGGCGTTACATAAAATGAGATTGAAGGGACAAGCTATCTAAGCAAAGAGTAAAAGTATTAACAGTAAATTATAGCTTGGAATCTTCTTGTGCGGCCGTTGTGCTTCAGTTCATAAAAGATTGGGCAGCCATGTCTCTAAAGTAAAGAGTCTCAGCATTGACAACTGGACGCCTGAACAGATTGAGGTAAGCATTTGATAGTTGATAGTGGTGCTAATCATGTTTGTTGATTGTCAGTGAAACTCGTTGATAGTGAAACAAAAATCAAGTTATTCTAATAAGTTTGTATTAATTTTAGCGAATGAGAAAAATCGGAAATCGGAAGTCCAATTGGAAATGGAACCCTCATCCTAAAAAGCATCCTTTTCCAGGAGAATACTTTGATGAAGATTCTCAGTAAGTATTATATATTCCCTCAGACAGCACTGTAAGGTTGAATTGTGTGCGCTCAAAATCTTATGCATTGGAAGCAYTCTAACAATTTTCACTAGAGCTATTGAAAGATACTTAATTCAAAAATATGTTGATGGTGCTTTTCGAGAGATTGATGACAGAGATGATGAACGTTATGACTCTGATAATCAAAGACGAAGAAGACCATCAATGTTTGGAAGTGGCAGAAGCTCCGTTTCATCATTCTTCAAGCGAAGTGACAGTAAATCATCACTTAATAGTTTAAACGATGATAGGAGATCTAGAAGTAATAGTAAATTAAACGTTAGTGTTACTAGCCACGGAACTGGTTATGGGAAATCTCGGCGCTCTTCTAACGCTGTTCCTGTACTGACAAATAGGGAACCAACAGAAGGTCAAAGAAGAGAATATCACGAACAAGCAAAGAATATTAAAGAAATGGGATTCACTAACTACAATAATGTTATTGAAGCTTTAGAGTACGCACGTGGTAATATCAATGACGCAGTAAGAATCCTTGTTCATAACCAAGAGAACGGTAATAGTGGAAACGGCGAAAAGAAGCCTCCATTACCTAAGAGAAAAACAACGACTAATGGGGTGAGTCAAGAGGCTGATTCAACTTCTGACTGGTGGGGCAATAATAATTCAGCATCTGCTACTGGTAATTCGAGTCAGATTGCTGCTACTTCACAAAACGGGATATCGTTAACTCAAACAGGAGTTCAAGGTGTGCCCCAGTATGGCCATGTTGCATCAGGAGTAGTTACAGGAGCAGCTCATCAGTATTATATGGATTTAAACAACCCTGGTCAAGTTTATCAGCTGACGCTTCCTCAATCTCAACAGTTACAATCTTCGACCGCTGGATTTCGCCCTCCACAAAGCATGCAACCCACTATAACTGGATATCAACCTCAACAAGCTGTACAGCCTGCTATTACTGGGTATCAAAACCAACAGCCACTGCAACAACTTCTACAACAATCWACGACAGGATATAATCCTCAGGTTCTACAGCCATCGGTCACTGGGTACCAACAGCAACAAGCATTGACTTCCCAGCAAACTGGATATGGATTTGGTGGTTCTAGCATTCAATCCCAAGTTCAGCCTGATCAGAGTCAAGCTACATTGAACCAACTGCAGAAAATCCAAAATGTACAACAGTATCAGCAAGCTCAACAGGCGCAACAAGCACAGCAGGCTCAATATCAAAACCAGTTGGCAATGAATCAAATGATGCAAATACAGGCCCAAGCACAAGCTCAGAATCAAATGGGACCGGTACCCCAACAGTATGGATTCAACCAGTTTCCTGGTCAATATTACCAATGAACATTCATGTAGTTTGTTTTGTTTTTCCTCATGGTGAAGAYAATCCTGGGAGCATTTTCATTTTCTCTTTCTTATTCACTTTCTTATTCATTACATAATACGGGATACATTTCATGTTGTATTTATTCTACTTAACAATACACTATACTATACTCATATTCTCCAGTATATATTCATCAGGGAGTGCACAACATCAATTCAGACCAATTATGTCACCATACACAAGTACAACGTAACTAAATCTCTAACGACTTATCCTTACCAGCTCATAATTTCTATGGTCTCACTTTCAAAATCRACATAAATCTCCACCATTATTCCTTTCAATAACCCCGGCAATCCAGTAACTGAAAACTCTTTTATTATGCATTTCTTTCTCCACATAGTCTAAGGTTYAGGCGGGAATACTTACTCTTTTCATYGGGTATTCCATTTTAGGAGACTCACGAGTAATTACTCTCTTTTCGTAAATCGGACGTTCAATTGTTTACTGTTATGCCGGACAGTCACAAAACCTATTTCACTGATGGATCAGATAAATTTTAAACTTTAATACGGGAACTTGAAAACTCGAAACTTTATTAAATTTCTGGAATACAATATAATTTTTGTCTATCACGAAAGGGAAAAGAGAAAGAAATGAGCAATTGAATGAAAGGAAAAAAGGAATAATCATTATAAGTATTGGAAGGAATTAACCTTTACTCATTCACTGACTATGTGCGTGGAAAGTTTGTATTGTTAATTGAAAAGCAGTGATGTATTGTATTCAAAAGGAAGAGGCTTTATGAAATATGACAGATGATATGTGAAGGTAATAGACTGGTAGTTAGTGAATTGTATGTTATTAATTAAAATGAAACAGAAAGACTTGCCTGAACAAGTGAAGACATGTAGAATTCCACTCAAGTTGAATCGTTTATGAGGCTTGTCGACTGAGTCGATAATCAGTGCTTCTCCATACTCTCGTTAGATGATATGGAGGATCTGGAGAAGGTATGTAGAAACCAATGCCTCGGAAGAATTTCTCTAAAGATTATATTTTCCACCCGAAACGAGGTTTTGCTCTAAGTYATGGAAACTCAAATATATAAGAAAAAGTTTTCCTATATTATTAATAACTCATATATTAACTAGGGAATTTCGCCCATTGATCAAAGTTTGAAACCCGAGATCGGAATTATGGTAGAGGTGAATAAGAGTGTAATGGGTAAAAGAGAATAATACATTATTGGCATTTTGATARTGTTCGATAATTGTAGTGAACAGTGATTCACTATGAAGGATTATTATGAATCATAATCATTGTGAATCATCATGAATGTCAATTTCAATTAAATAAGTACTGTTTGAATGGAAGAGGCTGTGATGCAATATATGAATGACTTGTGAACATAGATTAAATCTACAGTTATATAACTGATAGCCTATCTGAATAGAGAAGATACCGAGTAATTTAATCCATGTCATGAACTAAAACAATTATTCTATAACAAACGTACTATCGGAAACCAAATAAAAATACTTGGGTACTATATACTACAGCAATCCGTTCTCTATAGTTGGTATCATGTCCTTTATTAAGTCTTGTAAAACACATATACATAGAATACAAAAATATAAATTTGAATGAAAAGATGTTTGTCGAAATAAATAGTGAAATAAAAAGAAAAAGAAAAAGAAAAAGAAAAAGAAAAAGAAAAAGAAAAAGAAAAAGAAAAGAAACCCTGTACATACTCATAAACCTCATAAACACTAATACAACCTAGGCTGTAGTAGGAAGAATATAAAACAAATCATTACCATAACCTTCACATCAACTTCACAACATCATATATTTACCATGAAAAATATTAAAATTATGAGCCTGCATGCGTTCTAGCATGTTGCGCCAAATTATCACTTCTAGAGAACTTTTTTCCACATATATGACATTCGAAAGGTTTCTCTAGAGTATGAAGAGATCTGAAATGCCTCTTCAAATGCTCTTGTCGTCTGAATCTTCTACTGCAACAAGTACACACAAAGGATTTAGTTGCGTCAAATGCTAAGCTGGGTTTTCTACCTCTTCTGGAAACTTTTGGTCCGTCAGTCCTTACTTGTTCTGGTAAAATTGGCCTCGAGTTGGGAATATATGGTAATTCCTCAATTGGAATTGGTTCATTCTTGTTTGCCATACATTGCGGGCCGGATTGTAGACATTCAGGAGCATTGAAATTAGAACCATTGTTATACCCATTTGATGGCTTTTCATCAATCACTAATCCAGTTGTACTTCCTGTATCTGAATCAATATTAAGATTTGTAAAATTGATAGTTGTAAGATTAGATAATGCAAGTGAAACGCAAGATGGGTCCAAAGAGCTTTGGCGATCGTTATTTCCTACCATTTGAAGAGAATTTTTGGAAACACCACTTATACTTGACGCTGGAGTATCATGGAAGAAAGGAGGCGTAGAAACATCCTTGAATAGTGAATCATCATCAGTAATATGATCAGATAATGAAATTACTTTGGAAAGCTCATCATCAAAAGTGAAATCGAATTTTGCCGGTGTAACTGATGACATATCTCCACCAATCATTGCTTCAGGATTCAAAGTAGTGAACATTGGTTGAATTGAGCTTTCTGATTCCGTATGAGTTAGGTTGGCATGAGAGTTACTTAGCTTAGGATTTGGCTCAATATCACTTAAAGATGGTGAATAATCGTGTGGTGTTGATAGAAAGTGAGGGTGTAGAGTTTTAGTGCCTAAAGCAGGTGATGATAATGAATGAGAATTGGCTAATAAATGTTGAGTATTGATTGACGTTTGATGAATGTTCTTATTGTTACTGTTAGTGTTACCATTAACACCTTTCAGACTGGCCGATTTTTGGCTTTGATCTTGATGGGAAATAGTTGAAAAAGAATCCATTCTTGAGAACYCACTTGCAGTACTTTCGTTATCGTTATTATTATCATTTTCATTAAAGGGGAAATAATTTGCAGCACCTAAGTTCATCGATCTTTGAGCCAAGTGTTGTTCCATCTTCTCAAAAGTCGAAGTGTACGTTGGATCAACTCCATTATAAATAAATTTTGTAGTAGACGTGTTATTGTTATTATTTCCAAAACCTGAGTTTGAATTTCTCATTTCTGCTCTCGTTGTCATATTGAACGTCTCATACATATACTCTGTTGCTGAGATTAAACTCTTTTGAGATAATTTTTCATCTTTGATAAGATTTTCATGGAAAACGTTATTGTTGTTGTCAAACATTGTAGATTGATTCATATGATTTATATTCGATAACTGTTTGGTTTGTGATCGTGACTGAGTTTTCAAATGTTTATTCATCATCGTATCGCTATCCCCCATTGTACTGAAAGGAGAATTTCCTGCTGGTAYTATGAACTGCGGTGACGGTGCAGATAAAGATGAAGGTGATGAGCCAACAGATGCTGTTGTTCCTAGTGAAGGAACATACTGCGGAGATGATGATAGATGATCAAAGTTCAACGATAGAAACTTGTGCTTATTTGAACCCGATAGTCCTGTTGATGTTGTTGGAGGGTTAACAGTATTAGTTGGAGATGTAAGACCTGATAATAAATCATCATTATCAAACAATGAAACTGAATTAAAATCAAATTCTGAATGATCACTGAGATCAAATCCAAAATTGTTTGATTCGATATCCATGTTGAAAATAATTACCAACTATTAATCAAGAAGTATCAACAGTCGAATCTCAATCCCTTTTTTATACGGTTCGGTTTAGTTCTGTTTGCCTTGTATCTCGATAKATCAGATTAAATCAGTAAAAARTTGATTCCCGTTTTCTGATGAAAGTTGTTTGATTTAAATACTAGTTGAATAAACTATCCTATCTACCTTGTATTTAGATTTATTATCATTAGATTCAATTACAAGTGATAAAATTGATTAACRGTTGCAATTTCTTCTCTGATACTAGTTTTTCTATTTGGTTGCTTTATTTYTTTRTTTCTTTGCCTTTCCGACGTCGATGGAGAAATCCGGTCTCTACTGCAATTCTGTATGTATATATGTATGTATGTGTGCAACAACCTTTACTGAGATGTCGTCTAAATATCCAACTAGCAGAGGATTTCTTTGCAGTTAATCTTACGAATTGACATCAATAGGTACTTCCACCGAGATCTTAATCGCTAGCAAATCTATCATGAACATTCAAACATCAAGTAYCAAACATCAAGAAGTTTTAAGAATAAAATTTTCAGCGAAGTGAAAGTGAAAGATTGGTTTGTGTAATGAAAACAAGAGAGAAAATAGCCAAGATTCAAAAATAATGTGTAAAACCTGGGAAAAGAACTTCCCGGACGAGGAATAATTGGGTAACAGTTAAGTTTGGGATTAAGAGTATGAGCAGTGAGATTAAGGTTTACAGCTGGATTTAAACATGTACTTACTAACTGATTGATCAGATAAAACTTTTGTAGTTGCGGAAGCTGCCAGAACAGGAAGAATAATAAATGTGTAGTATACAGACCCTTTTATTAGGAATAAGGTTCAAGTTTAATTTATGTTTGGCTTGCTGATGGTTTAGATAAAGTGTTAAAGTGAGAATGCTGTCCGAAAGGTGAAAATTCAAGAATCTATCCAATGGAAGAAACTGGACAGTTAGGGGAAAACCGGTGGAAGGACTCAAGAATATCATCATGGTGGCAGCAGAGATGTTCGTTTGCTGATAGCGAAATATATATTAAACAGTTAGAGTGAAGATGTTGTAAGACGAGATTTAACGTAGATCAATGACTGTTATATGCCAATTTGAATATGCATGTGAAGTGAGTTAGTRCAGTGAATAATTAGAGGCCAAGTTAAGTGGATTAATGAGCTGAAGATGAGATTATATGTTTGCTATTCAATGCTTACTAAGAATTATTCAAACAGTTGACTGTTAAAAGAATGATTTCTCTTGCAGTATATGGTTCATGTTTCTGCTACATTATTACCATAAGAATACGATGATGTAAAATGAAATGTCTGTTCTTGTCTCTCTTCCTCTGTATGAGGAAAGTGCATTAACCAGTTTGAATTCCACTCAGCTTACATTTTTTCATTTACAGTGTTTGATTGGGACAGTAACATAAGCCTTCTGACAATAGAATAACCGATGAACGAGAGATGTGACTAATAATAGAGATTTGAGAATGAGAAAAATCCAAATACACTGAACGAGCATGAACAAGCCCCGTCTTCAAATCGGTTCCGGAGACGTTTCGTTAATATGGTTCCGAATCCGATAATAGGTATGTGATTTCACACCCTAAGCTAAAACAATACTTTTAATCGCGTTTCCCTCTTCTTCATCTATCCCAATTAAGCAAGTCTTTTCAAAAATAGTCGACTATTCAACCAAGATCTTCTATTGATCTTCTCGATAATTATCCCGAAAAAAACTGGCGATTGCATAGTCGACATAAAGTTTCTTTAGTTATGATTAATACCGGTTAAGGTTGAGTTAGTAGACTCTTGATTTTCGTTAGACCCTGCCATAATCCAAATGGAAGAAAATGGTAAACCTGGGAACCGGTCTTCCTCAATTGCCTTGTAGGACTCTTCATGAAATAATTATAGAAGAGAGTCTGTAACTTAAAAGGTCCTTAAGTTTTTCACCGTTTGGCCCATCATAGTCATGATTTTTCCCATTTTCTGTTCTCGTAACCTGCATTGTTTTTATGACTGTCAAAATTGTTCTACCCAGAAGGACCTCAACCTATCTGATTCCATCATTGATCAATCAGTTAATTGTCGGTCCGACTTTTTTCCAGTTCAATGACCTGTATAGAACTGGAATAATTCTGATTCACAATCCAGTAAAGTTCTCATGTTCTTATTGTCGTTGCCGATCTTGTCGATGTTTTCAGTCATACTCTCAACTCGCCAAGCCTTCTGGGCTAAGAAATGCTTAAAGTTCCGGACATGTTTCAGTTAAGCTTCTAATTGATCTTATAGATAAAAAGAGCATTAACTGTTAGAAYTGGTTYAATGAGATCTTTTTATTCTATTCTCCAAYGATGACTTAGAAGCTATAAATATGGATAAAGTGGGAACTGCTGAAATGTTTAGTGAAATTTTCAAAAGCCGTTCCTGGCAGATGACAGAGTTCGAAGGTATGAAAGATGGACTATAATGAATGAATAGCAAGTGTAGTCGATCTATATGGTGGTATTTTTAGCATCCACGTTCTTGAAAGAAAAACATGAACGTTGAGATATTAAGTTTTGCATGAAAATTTTGGTATACTTCGTAGCTATTGCCATATTGATGAAAAATATTAAAAAATAACTGACTTCATTCAGAGTTGTCTTACGGAGCGTTTTCAGCAAGGCAATAAAATCAAAATTGAAATGTCCGTAACAAAATATACACACACACAAACTATATACTGGATCCGATACCGGCCTTAGAACAGGTCTTCAGTATTCGCTCGTTTTTCGTAATCGTAGTCACCCCCGCGATGGCTTTTCTATGATAGTTGTTGTACCTCTTCTCATCTCCCCAACA